>ML843805.1:25522-38256 GCA_009831015.1 Picea engelmannii | reverse complement strand
AGGAAAATGATCTTTAACACTTGCTCTATTCAATGCGCGAAAATCAATGCATAATATAATCTGACCAGTTGTTTTCCTAACAGGAACCAAGTTTGAAACCCACTCAAAATATTTAACTGGAAATATTATACTAGCTTTCAAAAAAAATTCCAACTCTTTTCTAATAGTAGCTTCAAGTGTAGGGTTAATGGGTCTTTATTTTTGCCTCACTGGTTTTATCCCTTCCTTGATAGGAACGACATGTTGTATGAGATCAAGATCAAAACCATGAAGATCCTCATATGACCATGCAAAAACATCTTGAAATTCACGTAATAGTTCTGTGAATTTCACCTTTTCTTCATCGGAACATTGGGCATCTAGTTTAACCATCTTTGGAGATTCAGAGGTACCAAGGTTTAAGGAAATGGTATCACCCATGAGTGATGTTAAATGATAGAAGGTTCGAGATAAGTGCCCAAACAGTTTGGGTGTATCATTTCATCAACTTATTGCTAGGAGAGTAGATTTTACGCACAAGGTTCACAAGTTCAGAATCACCAAAAACTATAAGGTGACCGCAACCAAGGTTATAGGAATTTTCGATGCCTAGCTGTAAGGATTCAAACTCAGTAACATTGTTCGTGCAAGAAAAATCTAACCTATAAGAAAAGTTATGGATTTTACCTATATGTGAGTACAAGATAATTCCAGCTCCATTACCTTCGTTTAATCATGAGCCATTGAAATGCATGTGCCACATACTATCTTCTAAATCAATTTCTTCTAAAGTTGTGTCACCCTCATCATCAAAGATAGAGTACACCCCTAAGTCTTCCTCAAGATAATTTACATTCGGTTGAGGAATACTCTCTATGTATGGCGAAATTCTTCCTTCTCTAAGGACTATGATATTCTTTCCATTCCGGGGAACGAATAAGTGTGTCCCATATAGCGAAAGGTATCCAACTGTTAGGGCTTTCCAGTCTCTTCCTACGATAATAGAATAGTTTCTTACTGACATGTCGATTACTTGGATGATAAGGGTTGTCCTTATTTTGGGATGTGCACATAGAACTAAAGTTACGTATTTGATTTCACCTATTGTTGATTGTTTTAGACTGTTATAGGAGAGCACGCTTCTAGAATTTTCATTAGTACATGATAAGACTAGCTCTTCCATAATGATTTTTGAAATTACGCTTGGGCCCAAACCGCTATCAATTAGGTAAAAATGGGCTATATTATCCATAATTTTTACAGAAATGAAAAATGGAGGGTTTTTTACAAGGTGTCTAAAATTATTTACACCTATCTTATTTACAGTGGAATCCTCTTCTTTTGCCTCTTCAGAAATATTGGCTATGGTGGAAGCTTTTCCTTCCATAAAATTCTTGAGATGCTTTTGTTGTTCAAGGATGACAACCATGTCCAAAAGAGTAGCATCGACATTGATATTATCCATTTGGTTAAGAATGTTATACTTGGAAGAGGGAATAAGGGAAGGAACTTCTTGACTCTCAGGAATATTTACAATTTGTACATTAGTACCTTGTGAAGATGAGCCTCGAGTGGAAGAAGCACAAGGAGGGTCGTATTTTCCTTTAGGGGCATAAGATTTGTTCTTAGTATTTATAATCATGACATCTTCCGGTTATGCCCAATCTAGAACAACAATACTAGTTTTGGGCTTCTTGCCAAAGATTTATCTTTGGAACTCTTCTTAATCTCACAAATACTTTCTTCGTGATTTTATTCATAGAAGTTACACCAACTGCGAGACATGATGGCTTTGGGATGAAAGTTGTTCTCATTTGTATTCCTAAAAGGCATTGAGGAAGAATATGATGCCCCAGGAGTAATTGAGGGAACATTCCCCTTTTGTTCATATGTTGCACAAGTTGTAGGAGGGAAACCATATATGTTTGTTTGACTGAATCTCCTTTAGAGAGACCTGTTCTTTCAAGTTGTTCTTCGTACTCCATGAAAGTGTGGAGAGCGGAGCCAAGATTGTCAATAAAATTTTCTTCGAGCCTATGATGATAAGGATAAGGAAGTGCATGAAGGTAGCTTGGTTTTGGGGGCGGATTAGTTCAGGGATTTGATTGTACAACTTGGTGAAGTGAAGGTTAAAGGACTTAATAGTTTCACCATCTCTATAAGAAATATTGTTATATTCCATTAACTGTTCGGTCAGGCTCTTGGATTGGCCATAAGTAGACTTGAACCAATAAACCAACTCTTCCCAAGTGGAGAGGATATTTGGAGGGAGATCGAAGAAATCAATTGTTTCTTTACCTTCAAGGGAGTTAACAAATAAGCGCATGCATGTATCATTATCGTTAGCCTCGATATTGTGACAAGCATTATAAAATGCCACTAGGTGTTTGTTTGTAGAAACAATGTTATTCCTTGAGAACCTAGGAATATGCTCTTTAAACTTGGGTAACAGACGAGTAGTAGGTTCTATATTCAAGGTAGAACATATGTGCCATGGGGTGGTAGTAGCATCTTCCTCAAATTGGAAAAGCCCATACTTCTTTATAACTTTAGAAGGGTTGGTAGCTGATTGTATAGGAACTTGATGACTATATATACTATCAATTACCGATGAGGGTAAAGGTTGGGATGATGAAGCACCTCCAACACCACTAGCACCACCCATGGATGCCATTTTGGAAGTGATGGGTAAGGGAGAAAAGGGTGAGCTGGAAGAGTCATACAAAGTCCTCCTTAGAGTTCTTTCTTGGGTCAACAAAATGGATTTCCTCCTTCCTATTTCAATGATAAGAGTAGCTTCAAAGGACAATCCTCTTTTTCTCCTAGAAATGTGATAATTTGAGGACATTAAAATGAATACCAAAGACTTAGAAAAATGGAGGTTACTATTGATTTCTAGGCTGCCTTTTCCTAGCTTCCCAGTGTTCACAGATACTTATATCTTGTTCAACTACTTCCCAAGAGCGTTCAAGCTCGATCCGGGTACTAGCAGTTTATAGAATGGTATTGAATAAAGTCAAGGCAATGCTAGTTTGGTCCTTAAGACCGTGTTCAATATTAGGTTGCCTTGTATAAGGTATTGTCATGAGAAAATCAATCAAAGAGTATTAAAAAAAAAGCAGAAAGATTTAAAGATAATCATGAATACAATCAACTAGAGATATATGGAAGATCTCCCCAATATGGTAACCAAATAAATGTTGAGGAAAAGGTATAGAACACCTTACTCAATCATTTTCAGATCTTTCCTGGCTAGGACAAGATAGTTGGGAATGTCGCCCGGGATTTATAGCCTCAAAAACATTCACTCAATTTGCAAGTATTAATTACAAGGATTAAGGTTGGTTTTATGATTTTATATGTTGCAATGTAAAATAAAATTTATACAAAGCTACTGGAATGTATACATATTTTACCATAAAGTAACATGGAGACAAAAAAGCGAAAAAGACGAACCAAGTCATGAAAACACATGTATGAGACAAAACAATAATATGATTTTATTTCATTATGAGATACCAAAAGTGTATTTCTCTTTACAAACCCCTACGAGGATATGGACCAAAGTCAGATTTAGATATCTCTGATGAGCACCATATAAAAAGAATCCGACAGTAAAATAAAACCGAAATCAATGATATGGATCAGCTTGCCACAAACTGTTTCCATTTTGACTCTGCAAGATATTCTTTATCACCCATGAAAATTAATTCACAAACAAACAAGAATACACATACTATCAAGGATGAATCAACACCTCTAAAACAAGCGGCTGAAAAGTAAGATTCAATCTTGAACCTTGCTGCATACAATAAGACCTTGTTGTCAACAAGAGGATTATGATTTCAAGTAAACTCAGAAATGAATGAAAACTGAACTTATCTCATTTAACTAAAGAGAAAACCTTAGTGTTATCTTTCTCCTTCTATTCTCCCCTTGTCTCTTCATCCAATTGAGCTTTTATTCTTTCCCAATTAGTTGAAGTAGTTCAACTACTTTCTTTAGTTAAGTCAAATTAACTTAGGATAAATAAATAATAATAATATATAAATAAGGGTCTTAATTAATAGTAACTAAATAGGTGGGACCCCTTGTGACTCCCATCATTTCTTCTTGTTAACCATCAAATACAAAGTACAAAAAAAAAAAATCATTTAGACCATATAACATCCATGTAGGTCCCATGGATATCATTTAAACTGAATATTAAATATCAACAATAATTTATATTATATCCGAAAAAAGAATATATCCACATTATCCACAAAATATCCAAAAATAAGGCTTGTTGTCCAAAATATGTTGGAAACCATTAAACATTGTCCTCATCACTGGAAATCATAAAACTAAGTATTTAAAAACCATATTTGTTGTTTTGTGAGGCATATTTACTTTTCTCGCTATTGTCTCCTTAGACTTTTTTGAAGTAGCCCATGGTTGATTAGACCGTTGGGGTTGTATGGCGCTGATTACATGGGAGCAGTCATATTTTAAGTGGAGGCGTGGAGACATAGATTTAGAGGACTCAGAGGATGGACTAGAGGGGGAGGCTATTGCTTTTCCTTTATCTAGCACAGGTTGCAGGAGGCCAATTTTCAATCTCTTGTTGGCATGTGAAGATTGCACTGGTGAAACAACGTGGGTAACTTGTGCATTAGGATTGACTGGAGGTGGTGGTGGTGGTAATGGAAATGAGACATTGGGCCAACCATAGCAGTGATAAGCAGTTTGATTGAAAATTTCTTGCCAACCGTCATTTGTGGGAGGTTCGAGATGCATAAACACATGTGGGGGAACGAGGATACCAGGAAATTTTTGAGGCTGCTGGAAAGGGGGATTCTCTGATCGAGGGTGCAATATCCCATGTTCAACCCAATTAAAGAACCCAGCTTGAAACAATTGGTTTAATTATTTTGGGTCAACGTCAAAATGAATAGAAAATCTAGGCCTTCTATGGCCTCGATTCTAATTTCCTCTGCCTCTGTTATTTTGACCATTGCTGCCTCTACTGAAAAAACTCATCCTGTAGCAACCATTTTTCAGTCATGAAGTCCTTATTAAACCATACAATAAACTCTACTTACATAAATCAACAATTGGTTCTATAATTTACTACGAAACACATGCAATCCATCCATAACATGTCATTTATTAATTGCCACGTGAACGAGGAATTGATAGGGTTCATGTGAAAATATGGGGGGTTTGTATTTAGCACAAAATGATATCATAGAGGGAAATTAATATACAAATATTGTTCAAACAATCAATAAAACAATTAACTATGTATCTAAACAAATCCAGAACATCAGTCTTCAACTCTTCCCATATCAACTTCCTTTCATTTATGTTGAGGAAAAGGTATAGAACACCTTACTCAATCATTTTCAGATCTTTCCTGGCTAGGAAAAGATAGTTGGGAATGTCACCCAGGATTTATAGCCTCAAAAACATTCACTCAATCCACAATTATTAATTACAAGGATTAAGGATGGTTTTATGATTTGTATATGTTGCAATGTAAAATAAAATTTATACAAAGATACTGGAATGTATACAGATTTTACCATAAATTAAACATGGAGACCAAAAATCGAAAAGAGGAACCAAGTCATGAAAACACATGTATGAGATAGAACAATAATCTGATTTTATTTCATTCTGAGATACCAAAAGTGTATTTCTCTTTACAAACAACTGTGAGGGTATGGACCAAAGTTGGATTTAGAGATCTAAAATGGGCACCATACAAAAAGACTCCGACAGTAAAATGAAACTAAAATCAATGGTCTAGATCAACTTGCCACAAATTGCTGCCATTTTGACTCTGCAATATATTCTTTATCAACCATGAAAATTAATTCACAAACATACAATAATACATAGACTATCAAGGATAAATCAACACCTCTAAAACAAGCGGCTGAAAAGTAAGATTCAGTCTTGAACCTTGCTGCCTACAATAAGACCCTGTTGTCAACAAGAGGATTAGGCTTTCAAGTAAACTCAGAAGTGAATGAAAACTAAACTTATCTCGTTTAACTAAAGAGAAAACCTTAGTCTTGTCTTTCTCCTTCTATTCTCCCCTTGTCTCTTCATCCAATTGAGATTTTGTTCTTTCCCAATCAATTGAAGTAGTTCAACTACTTTCTTTAGTTAAGTCAATTTAACTTGACAAATTAGTTTAGGAGAAATAAATAATAATAATAATATATAAATAAGGGTCTTAATTAATAATAACTAAATAGGTGGGACCCCTTATGACTCCCATCATTTCTTCTTGTTAACCATCAAATACAAAGTACAAAAATAATAATCATTTAGACCGTATAACATCCTTGTAGCTCCCGTGGATATCATTTAAACTGAATATTAAATATCAACAATAATTTATATCATATCCCAAAAAAAGAATATATCCACATTATCCACAAAATATCCTAAAATAAGGCTTGTTGTCGAAAATATGATGGAAACCATTAAACATTGTCCTCATCACTGAAAATCATAAAAATGAGTATTTAAAAACCATATTTGTTGTTTTGCGAGGCATATTTCCTTTTCTCACTGCTGTCTCCCTTAGAATTTTTTGAAGTAGCTCGTGGTTGATTAGAACCTTGGGGATGTATGGCGCTGATTACATGGGAGAAATTTTCTTTTAAGTGGAGGCGTGAAGAAACATATTTAGAGGACTCAGTGGATGGACTAGAGGGGGGAGGCCACTTATTTTCCTTTATCTAGCAGAGGTTGCGAGATGTCAATTTTCAATCTCTCTTGATGGCATGTGAAGATTGCACTGGTGAAAAAACGTGGGTAATTTGTGCATTAGGATTGAATGGAGGTGGTGGTGGAAGTAATGGAAATGAGATAGTGGGCTAACCATTGCGGTGATAAGTAGGATGATTAACAATTTATTTCCAATCGTCATTTACGGGAGGTTCGGGCTACATAGACACGTGTGGGGGAACAGGGATACCGGGAAAATTCTGAGGCTGCTAGAAAGGGGGCCTTTCTGTTCGAGGGTGAAATATCCTATGTCCAACCCAATTAAAGAACCTAGCTTGAAATAAATGGTTTAATTCTTGTGGGTCAGCATCAAAATGAATATAAAATCTAGGCCTTATATGGCCTCAATTCCAATTTCCCCTGCCTTTGTTATTTCGACCACTGCTATCTCTACTGAAAAAACTCATCCTGTAGAAACAATTTTTCAGTGATGAAGTCCTTATTAAAGCATAAATGAAACTATACTTACATAAATCAACAACTGTCTCTAGAATTTACTGCGAGACACATGCAATCCATCCATAACATGTCATTTATTAATTTCCACGTGAACATGGAATTGATAGGGTTCATGGGAAAATATGGAGGGCTTGTATTTAGCGAAAAATGGTATCATGGAGGGGAATTAATATATGAATATTGTTCAAACAATCAACAAAACAATTTACTGTGTATCTAAACAAATCAAGAACATCAGTCTTCAACTCTTCCCATATCAACTTATGTTCATTTCCACACAGACTCCTTTTCATAACAAGGGATGAATAAGTGAAATTGGGATCGTGAAGGGGGTGTATTTAACGAAAAATGGTAGAATGGGGGGGGGGTTATCTCATGGATACTGTTCAAATGATACATCGACCATGCCATCTCTGATATCAATTCACAATCAAACTTTCTTATTTTTCAAAAATTTAAAGTTTAAACAATACTCTGTTTCCAAAAAAACAACCCAAAACTGGTGCTTTCTTCACAAAACTGCTCAGTTGCCTTTGAAACTGTATTACACAGTAACCAATTTCCCAGAAATAAAAATAACCATAATAACAATATTGCCTATACATAACAGAATTAAAAAATGAACAACATCATAATCACTACAGTCGATACAATAGATAGTCTTGGAGTGAACATGCTACAACCCATAATGTCAACATCAACAAAGTTCTTAAAACCCATAGGGTCCCACAAAGTGCCCCAAAACAAATACATGTATATAACCATAATTTTAATCAAACTAAAACTCATCAAACTTCCTCATCCTATTTCATTCTAGTTTGTAGACTTCGTTTGAGCACCGTATAACTTATACACATGTGATTTTTGTAATTACAATAAAACATGGCAAGTTTATATTATAACAATAATTCACAACATTGCTATCGAACTCATAAAATTCATATGGACAGACTGTAACTTCAAGAAAATAAGTGAGTCCAACACTTCCTCCATACTTGCATAGCAAGTGACTAATCAAAACCCGCTCCCAAACAAAATAGCATGAACAATGCCTTCATAAAATTATGGGTAAGCAACGGCTTCATGATAATGCATAGGGTTCAATGCAACAATGGAAAATAGGTGGCAAAAGAAAGTGGGATGACAACCTGAGGGTTTGGCCAGAAAAGGGCACGAAAAGTTTACTCCCATCACAATATTCCACATTAATACTCACAGAGTCGGAACTATGGCACAGACGTATTAGCCACGAAGACCAACAATATTGACATACAGGCAGAGGGTCCACAAAACCCACAGGTAAGAGGCAGAGAGAACCCATTTTCGAACATGTAAGAAAACCCAAAACAAGGAGCTAGAGGCAAAGTAGGCCCGGGAGTATCCACAAACACATTATTTTCAAAGAAAAATTGTGAACAACTACACCAGTAAAAGACACCCATGACTCTTTTAATGCCAATGGTCTCAAAACAATCACCACTGGAAACCAAAACTTGAAAATCAACCAACACACAGTCTGAATTCATTATAACAACTTTGGAAATACATCGACCATGAGAAAACAAGAGCTAACTATTGACTTAAAAAGCATAGTGAATGTTCATGGATGGAAAAGCAAGAAAACCCCATACCTGTGTAAAGTAGTTCTTAAGGAGAAAATACCAGTTTATATACCTCCTTCACGTCCGAGCAATGCGTAGCAACAACAACCAATGGAGAAAAATGCAAGAATTACTAGGGTGGCAGGCTCGAGGTGAGTTTGAGGGACGTGCATTTACTGCACGTTGCTTCTCCCTTCATACTTTCATTCATAGCTAGTGCTAGAATTCCCACTATAGAAATCATCACCCTTTAGCATTCAAATCAATTAATGCAACCAACTATACCAAAGTTTCCAAATGTCCCGATTTAACAATGTGCCAACCCTTGCCACTATCCCCATTTTAGATATAAAAATTTGCTAGGGATACAACCAATCTTGCAATTAAACCAATGCGCCAACCATTATAGCAAGGGTCGAAGTGATCACCCAACTACACTATAATAATAATAATAATCTATTTTTAAGGTCATGACCAAGCCAACACACCAAATTGGTGTATGAGACCCCCTTGTTTGTGGGACAAGGGACCCCCCTCTGCCCAACGATTTGACTGGTAAAGTCTACGAAGGTATACATACCCTACCCCCCTCTGTATTTGAACCTATGACCTCTTAAGAGGAAACACATGTTCTTAACCATTAGGCTCACTCAGGTTGTATATTGTATATTGTATAAAACATATATAATATGATACATTAAAATTGGAGTGTAATTCCTTCATCCATTACAAGAAGCATAATCATACTTTGTGAGAGATAATCAATACAACATTATTCCTTGTTTTAACCACCTTTCCTGCAACATCCTATCATAAGCATTTTAACCATGATTTTGAGGCAAATAAGCTGTAGAGTTTGTGTCGCAACCAAAACATTGGCAAATGAAATATAAGTGTCGCTTCTTTGTCATAGTCCCATAAGTCATACAAGGGTCCCACCTACTAGTATATTATTAAATATAATTAAATAATAAGGCTTGGAATCCATTTTCAATCATGATACCCTATGTTGTTATTTTGAGCATCAACATTATACATCCATACAAACATGACATAGTATTTAAAGATGATTATAGCATGCACCTTTATATGCCTCTTATTCTCTGAAGATGATTACTTCTCCTTTACTAGCTCTAGAAAGTTTTTCATTAATTTGATGTTATTTCCACTTCTAATCTACATGTTCCAACTACCTGCATCCTTATGTTCATTCACTTTCAGTTATTTAGAATCAAGAATGTTGTATTAAACAATTCGATCCATATTTATCCCTTTAGATGATTACAAGACAATACAATTGTCCATACTGTTGTCTAAAGGCCTTAGAAATATTTATAATGACATTCCTCTCACTGCAAAATAATATGTATATAGGTGGCTATCTAGAAATCTATAATGAGATTTCTCTCACTCTATAACAATATTTAAAGGTGTCTATCTAGAAATATCTCTAATGATATTCCTCTCACTTTTTACAGCATATAAGGTGGAAATATAGAAGCCCTCTTACAAACTTCCTCTCACTCATACAAGGTGGCCATACAGAAATTTTACAGAGTTACTCTCACTCTTATAATTTAGAATGAGTGGTTTACAAGCCTTTTAATAGACTTTAGGAGATTTACACATATGCATATTACATTTACAAATATACATATTTACAAAATTTTAAATATGGTTTACTTCATGGACTCATTCTTCCCATTGTACTGGAAGGAGTCTCACAACATTCGACCTCCAACAATGCCTCTGACGTTGATGTTGAATATGAAATTGAATCTGATGCTGAATCCAATTAACCATTAGAACATACTATAGGTATTCCCAGTAACCTGTATAACCTGTCCTTGTGCATACCAAGTACCATTGTTGTGTCTGGAGTAACTTCTCTTGAGTATATTGGTACCTAAACATTCTGGGATGTAATTGCATAACCATCAACCTCAAATGTTGCAACTGAGAGTAGGTTTACCCTTAAGTCTGGAACATATGACATATGTTTGACTCCTATAAATCCTCCTGACTCGAGATGGAATATTACATATCCATAACCCCTTATTGCTTGTCCGATGTTGGTTCTAGATCCCACAAAGCAATGTGTGTTGGACTATGAGAAAGTTAAAAATATTGATCTCATCTCGGTCATTTGATGAGATGAGCCACTATCCACGAACCATTCTTCAATGTCTTCATATATCACTTTGCCAATACGAGCCATCATAAATTATTCTTTCCCAAGCCTTTCAGTAAGACCATTGACTTCATATGGACTTGTTTCTTGTCTTCTCACAAGTGTCTCTACATATTTTTTGTTTTGCTTTGGACATAAGTGCAGGTAAAGTATCCAACACTTATCAATCTGGTTTCCACTCTTACCACAATAAGAGTAGAGTGTCTTGTTCCATGATCATTTATTATCATTCCTTCTTTTCCTCTGACTTGAGAAATGATTCACCTTCTTCTTGGAGGGATTTACTTGCACAGACTATCTACTTCGACACTTCTCCACATCATGGTTTCTAGTTCCATAGGAAGCACATGGATAACTAGACCATTCACCAGCGGGAAAAGTCTTCATTCCTTCTCTTGTAGCATGCACATCTTTCCCTGGAGATGATTTTCACATGTTACTCTTCTTTGGACTAGAAGGTAAGACCAATTTCTTATGTAGGACTTCTTCATCTAAATTTCTCTTTGCTTCAACTACCCTCTATCATTCTCCATCTTTATGGGAAGATGAATAATGTGAAGAATCTTCTTTCTCTATCATGTTCTTGGAGGGAGATAGTCTCTCTTGAAGTGGAGACTTTACATTCTCTGCTTCTCCAACTTTACTGATTGATGGTGCCAATATCTGCAACTTTCTTTCTAATTCATGAAAAGTACTCATGTGAAAATATTCATGACATAACATTTGCTCCTACATCTTTTGCTTCTCTTCCTCAAGATCTTGCAACTGCATTCTTAGCTCATAATTCTCCTTCTGGATTTGTCGATTGATGTTCTTTTGCAGCCTCAATTTCATGAGAACTTTACTCATTTTGTTTTCTTGATAAGAGTCTTCAAGATATTCACCAACTGAACTCTTGGATCTCATGTCACAACAACAACTTGCAACACACGCCAAAACTAGCTCTAATACCTCTTGATCCATAAATTTCTTAGATACCACTTGTCTGTTTACATATATACATGCAACATCTAACTTGATTCATAATTAATTTATTGATCATTATGGGGTGGTTTACAAAATTATGATGATGTGATTTTTACCCAAAAACTCATAAACTAAATATTATCTTTGCTTAATGATGAGATGACACAACAAGAAATAAAAGAACTCAAATTACATACTTTTGTTTCATCTTTAAGTTCCCTTTAATCCAATGAAAACTGCTTTCTCCATCTCAAAATATCAAAATCACATATAAAATGAATCTTATATGTAAATTAAATGGATTCTCTTAAATTCCATTCCTCAAAACAAGAAAATAACTTCACCATTAAAATCCTTGTGAAATTCTGAGAATTTTGACTATAAAGTTGAAATATTTTCAAATTGACTCAATTTCACCCTCTTTGTCATGCAAAACAATGCATTAAATGATTATTAATGGAAAATTGAGGTAATACTACTACAAATGATCTCAAATCATGAAATAGACCTCAAATTCATGATCCTTGTGAAAAATCGTGAAAAATGAGTATAAACATGCCTAGGTGCTATCATTATACCTCATGGCATGCTTTACGAGACAACCATACTTGGCCTCTTCTTAGCACATACTTTCATGCAGCCCGTACATCCTCGGGATTCATGCCCTGTCTTGATATCTATGAATTGGGATGTTTGTGAAGTGTTGGGATTTGTGCCCACTAAATAGGCCACAGACCTCCCAAACCTCCACC
>ML843805.1:0-19391 GCA_009831015.1 Picea engelmannii | reverse complement strand
AGTGGTTGGTACATTCCCTTAAGCCCCCCATGGATTACTGTGGTTGTATGATAATACAATAACCAAGGGATAAGGGTCGAGGGCTTAGGCCTTTGGCCCTTTTGCCTCCCAATCAAACCTTAATGTAAATTCAAATAAAATTCGTGACATATAGTGTTAAGAAACAATGTGGTGGCACGATGGTAATGGGGTTGGTGTTAGGCCTTTGGGAGGTTATGGAGGTCACACATTCGACCCCCATCGACTCTATAATTTTTACACACACTAAAAAATATTGGCCAATGAGGGGTTGTCACATGGCGACCTCTCATTGGTTCCAACATGCCACTAGTAAACATGTGATTCATCCACCTAGAGGCACAATATTCCCAATCAGCTGCCAATAACCATGTTCCACGTGTCACCCTTGCAGTGGTGACATGTGTCACCTCTTTTTTTCCCTTTGACCTTTGACTTTGCCTGTTTGACCCGAACTTTGACCGCTTATAACATTTTCATACGAACTTCGTTTGACTTTTCGTTTGTGACGTTGGAAAGTTGGCGATGAGCCCTAAGCAATGATGTTATTTTAGGGATGATTTAAGGAGGTCAAATTTTGAGCATTTATGGATCCCTTGGGACCTCTGTGAGTGTTTTGGATCCTCCTAGGCCTCTGTGAGAATTCCTTATATCCTCCTGGATCAATGGTGCCAAAGAAAGATGGAAGATGGAGAATGTGCATTGACTACCGTTCCCTTAATAAGATCATCATCAAGAATAGATATTGTTTTCCAAGAATTGATGACTTGTTGGATCAACTACAACAAGACAAATTCTTCACTAATATGGACCTCAAATCGGGTTACCACCAAGTGAGGATGAAAGTAGAATACGTGTGGAAGACCGCATTCAAAGCAAGACAAGGTTTGTACGAGTGGTTAGTAATACCTTTTGGATTATTTAATGCACTTGCAATGTTTATGAGACTCATGAATGATGTGCTACATCCCTTCATTGACTCATTTGTAATAGTATATCTAGATGGAATACTAATCTTTAGCAATACTTGGCAAGATCACCTCTCACATGTGACACATGTACTAGATACCTTGAAGAAGAATTAATTGATTGCCAACTTTCATAAATGTGAGTTTGGGAAAACTTCATTGATATATCTTGGACACACGATTGGAGGAGGAGAGCTAAAGGGTAGATCCAGAGAAGATTGAGGCCATCACTCAATGGCCTATTCCCACGAATGTGATAGAGGTCAGGATTTTCATGGGAGAAACTCAGTATTTGAGGAAATTCATCATAAACTTCTCTACAGTAGCATCACCATTGCATTTCATGACCGCCAAAGGGAAGAGATTTTATTGGGGTAAGACACAACAAAGAGCATTTGATGACTTGAAGAAGAAAATTAGCGATGCTCCAGTATTAGCCATGCCAAATTTGCAACGAGCTTTTGAGCTAGAGACTAATGTTAGTGGATATGTATTAGGAGTAGTACTCATGCAATGAGGAATGCCTATGTGCTACCATTTAGAGTTGTTTCATGGAGTAGTGCAACTATCCCATGTATGATAAGGATCTCTTTGCAATCATACAAGCAGTGGCGAAGTGGAAGTAATACCTCTTGGGAAAATAGACTATCATACACACAAATCCTCAACCCCTTCAATATCTACAGTGTCAGAGAAATATGCAACAAGTGAGGGATTACAAGTGGTTAGGTTTCTTGCAACAATTTCATTTATTTATTAAGTACAAGAAAGGAGTCACAAATAAACTACTAGACATTATCTCTCGACCACCATTGAAGAATATTGTAGCAATTGGAATGATAGTGCAGCTTGAGCCTTTCACTCATGAACTTCTGAGTGAAGATTATGAGGGAGATGAATATTTTAGAGGAGTCTACATGCAGCTAAAGGATATATTGGTCACTACCATGGAAGGAAATGAATACCACCTCCAATATGGGTTGCTATACAAACTAGACAAACTATGCATACCTTGGGACGATAAAGTTTAGTTGATGAGAGATGCACACACTTATAGGGTTGCTAGGAATTTTGGCGTGACAAAGAGAGTCGCGAATCTGCAGCGATATGTGTATTGGTCAAATATGCAGGAGAAAGTGGCAAATTTTGTTAGAGGGTGCATTCTTTGCAACACTAGAAAGCCAAGCAACCAGAAACTTGGTTTGTACATGCCATCATCAGTACCAAACAAGCCTTGGGAGAGCATCTCCATGGATTTTTTTGGAGGTTTTCCTATGAATCGTAGAGGCCATGACCACTTTTTCATGGTGGTATACTGATTTAGTAAAATGTGTGTGCTCATTCCCTATAAGAAGACAATATCTGGATGAGAGGCAACCGAACAATTTTTCAGCCATGTTTGGGTACATTTTGAATTGCCAACCTCCACCATATCGGATAGGGACAACAACTTCTTGGGAAGATTTTGGACAGGGCTTTGGAAAATAATGGATACCAAGTTGAAGTAATCCACTACCTTCCATCCTCAGACTGATGGAAAAATCGAGGTAGTAAAAAGGATGTTGGTGCAATTGTTGAGAGGTTACAACAACAAACATCCAAAGAATTGGGATGAGAAACTAGTCTACATTCAACACTCTCATAATAGAGAACTTCTTTACTCCACCAATAAGTCTCCTTTTGAGACTTTTTTTGGTTATTTACCTCCTTCACCATTGGATATTGTTTATGGACAACAAAACGAAGAAAAAATGACTACAAGGAGAAGAAAAAAAGGAAATCAAATTTGTGGAGAAGATCGAGAATATACATCTAAGGGTTTAGGAGCAGCTCAAGAAAATCCAACAATTGTACAAATCCAGGCATGATCAACACAGGAGGATCATAATTTTTGTGTTGGAGACCAGGTGTGGCTTTATCTATGTAGGGAAAAACTACAAGGAGCATCAAAGAAACTCAATCCCCTTAGATATGGAACATTTGAGATCATTAAACAAATGAACAAGAATTCCTTCAAGCTAAAACTTCCATCTTATATGTAGATCAACTTAGTGGTGAACGTAAAAAATTTGAAGTTGTTTGAACCCTCCATGTTGGATGAGGAGGAATAAATCAAGTTCTTCCCACTGTGGAAGACCTTGCACCTCATGGTATTGAGGATTTGAAGGAAGACATAGTTATGGAGTGAAAGGAGTGAAAAACTTGCAGAGGGTAGCAAGAAATGTGGAAAATTGGTCTCAAGGGATAGACTGAAAGGAAAGTGAAGTGGTATGAGAGGAGATAGAATACAAGAAAGTTCCCTCATCTATCCTTGGAAACATTTGGGGACCAAAATCCTCCCAATGGGGAGGTTTGACCCAAATTATATGCGATAAGAACAATTGGCTATCGTCGCATGCTCTAAGATGATCAGTGTAAAGTGTGGTGAGTACTTGCACAAGAGATCTAGCTAGAAGAAGAATGGACATAGATTGCAAAGGTAAGAAGATGAGAGAAAGAATGAGAATTTTATTAACCAAATGAATGAATTATAAAATGCACATGCTACAGTATGTATAACTCAATTAATGCACCATAGTGGTGGTATAGAGATATTTGGACACACTTGGAAATTTACGAGAGTTAACTACCACCTAGTCCTATTCAACTAGTCATGCAGTCCTCAGTTAACTGGACAGACCAGAGTGAAATTAGGAGGAGATAAAGCATGCACAAGGAATGTGCCTTCCTAGTGATGATCCCAATGTAAGTGTGCATTATTGGTGATGATATTGAGGTCAACATTATTTTCCAACATACTAGCTTCTTATGTATCTGATCTCTCGAGGCCCTTAATAAAATCCTGGACTATTGGAAGCTACCCTTCCATTTCTCTTGTTTTCATGAGGTGGGACATCTTCATCATGACCGTAAGAAGGCCAATATTAAGGTAGCAAAAAAAGTATGGATAAAAAAGGGCAATAAAATCCATTTTCAAACAGACCAAATGGACAAAGTGTCATTGGATCCTCCTCATAGGAAGCATTCAATCCTTTTGGATCCTGTGACGAAATGGAATATTGAAAAATCTTCTTTGCTTGGGGATTGATTGGATGGATCATGTTCTAAAAATGGGATTCAACAACAAGGTATGTCTAATCCTACTGACAAACAATGGAGGCGAGTTCTGGTAAACAACTTACTATCAACTAGGTACTTAGAGTGAGTAAAACCCCTCGAAAGTTCACCTCATGATCTTTCTCTCTCTAAATTCAAGAGGGATAGGGGGTGCCCCAAAAAAGAAATCCCTCCAACGTTTTTTTTTTTTTTAATCATCTGGATTTTATTTTGTTGCAAGAGACTATGTGTCCAGGTGCAAAGGCGACGGATATTTTATCTTCACTCTTACCAAACTAACATTTTTGTGTGGTTGATTCGGAGGGCCATTTTGGAGGCTTGTTATCAGGATGGAGCCAATCTTTTAATTTTATTTCTACTACTATTTTAAATGCATGACTACGAGTGGAAGGAGAGGACAAGAAGACCAGGGAGATACTAAAGATTATCAATCTATATGGGCCTTTTACAAACTGAAATATTTTTTGGGAATACTTAAAATACTAGAGTGTATAACCATCATGGGATGGGACTTTAATATTATTTTTTCCTCCTGTGAATTATGGGGGGAATATGCTCGTCCTGATAACTTGGAAGTGTTTTTTATACATTTCTTTAGGGAATCACATTTGGTGGATATGGACCATGTTCAAATTGTTCCTACGTGGTGTAATTCTAGGAAAGGAATAGAGGGAATTTCTAAATGGCTAGACCAATTCTTCGTGGAAAAGAAATTGATCGAGGAGCTTGGAAAATTTCAATCATGGGTAGGGATGGGTGGTTCCTATGACCTCAATCCTATCCTTTTCCAATATGATAGTGGATACAAAAAATATTCTGCTCCTGTTAAGTTCAACCACTCGTGGTTGGAGGACGAAGAGTTTCGAGCCTTGGTAATTTCGAATTGGAATCACATTGATTTGGATCATGAAGAAAGTGCAATGACTCAGATGGTGGCCAACCTTAAAATAATCAAGTAGAAGTTTATTGAATGGGTAGCACACAAGAAAGAGAAGAATACCATGGAATTGGTAGCCACTTAATAGAATATAGAGGTATTGTTCAACATAAATTAGCAAGGGGTTTTTAATGATGAGGAATTATAAATGTTAAAAGTTTTGGAGGATAGAAAAATTCACCTGTTGAAATTGGAGGAAATTGAATGGAGGTTGAAGAGTTGTTCCATTTCGCTTGCAAAGGGTGATAGTAATACTAAATTTTCTAGAACTTTGCAAACTATAGGAAATCCTATAACACGATATGGGAGATTTAGTGTGCAGGCGAGGAAAAAGAAAAATCATTCGATGGTATTGCAATGATGGTAGTAGAACACTTTAGTTACTTGTTAAAAGAACTGGAAGCATCACACATGGCCAAGAAAATGAAAATTATAAGACTTTTTCCTAGAGTAGTGGATCAAGATCTAATTATTGAACTAGAAGTCATGGAAGTGGCCAATGAAGAATTGAAAGGAATTCTAAGTATTTTAAGAAATCTAAAAGTTTTGGCCTGGATGGGTGGACAATGGTGTTCTACCTTGGATTTTACAAATTGATGGAGGAAGATTTGTTGAAAGTCATAGAGGAATCAAGAATTTTGGGCTCAGTCTCTGGGGTATTCAATTAAAATTTTTTGGATTTAATTCCTAAGTTGAATGAACCAAAGTATTTTGAAAATTCAGGCCCATTTCTTTGTGGAATTTGTTATATAAGATGGTTTCAAAAATCATAGCAAACCGGTTAAAAGGACTGCTTGCTCAGGTAATTTTGGAGGAACAATTTGGTTTTATCACAAATAAACAAATACATGATGCGGTTGGCACTACACAAGAAGGATTCCATTATATCGAAGAAGGCTTCAATTGTAGTAATGAAAATTGATATATCTAAAGCTTGTGATCGGGTTAACTAGTTGTTCTTGAGACTCGTATTATTGCACATTGGTATCGGTCTTCCAATTTTTAATTGGATTCTTAGGTGCATATCCTCATATTCTTATGCGGTGCTTATTAACAAATCTCCATTATGTTTCTTCAAAGCCACTAGAGGATTAAGTCAAGGATGTCGAATGTCACCCTTTATGTTTTTTGTTTTTTTTTATCGCCAAAGGTTTGAGTAAACTAATCATGAATGAAAAGAGACGAGTTATGTTAAAAGGATTTGAAGTGTATTCTACCATTTCTTGATCTCACTTGTTGTTTGTCGATAATATCATCCTCTTTGGGAGAGACACTCTAAAATAATGGTAATCCTTAAAAATCATTTTGTACTTGTTTTGTGCAGCGAATGGGATGCAAATCAATGTGCATAAATCACAACTTCTCTTCCATGCAGGTCGAGATGAGATGTAATCTTATATCCTCAATATTTTCCCTTACCCTAGCAATCCACTGGAAATCGACATAAAGTATTTAGTTTTCTACTTGAATCCTAATGATTATCGTTATAATGACTGGTTACGACTATATCATAAAATTGAAGAAAGAATAACCTATTGGTGAAATCGGTGGCTATCACATGGTGGTAGGATTATTCCGGTGAAGACTGTTATGGAAAGAATACATGTTTATTGGCTCTCAATTGCACATATTCCAAAGGGCATCCTTGACAAAATTCATAAATAATTCTTTAGTTTCATGTGGACAGGAAGAAAAAAAAATAAGGTATACCCTTAGTGAAGTGGTCAGACATATCACGACCAAAGGCCTATGGCGGATGGGGGCTCAAAAATATTTATTTATTTTCTCAAACGTTGGGTGTTAAGACTTTGTGGATAATTCTCATGAATGATGGTCTGTGGGCGGAGTTAATGAAGAATAAGTATATGCAGAAGCATATTGTTGAAGAATGGATCATATATTATCCTACTTCGATGAAGGGATCATCCAAAATATGGAATTTTTTAATAAAATCCTTACGTATATTAGGAAAATGGGAGGCATGGAAGGTAGGCAATGTAGAGAGAGTACGGTAGGAGATGAATTGTGGATAGGTTGTGTTGGAAATTAAAATATTTTGGAGGACATGAAAAGAGTACTTCAAATTCAAAGGGTATATAAGCTTATTGATATCACTTTTACAAGGGATGGGAGAAATTGGATTCAATTGTGGAAGTTTGTGACTGACTTGAACCTTCCAAAAGCTCTGGTGGAGGAATGGAACTGCTATATCCACCTTCTTTCTCATAGTGCCATTCATATTTTAGAAAGAGAGGATGAAATGCTTTGGTCTAGGAATCGGGCTACAAGTCAACTCATGACTAAGCATAGCTATAAAGCAACAATATCAGACCCAATGGAAGAAGACTTTATATGGTAGTGGCCTCAAATATGGAAATTGGAATGCCCTCTTAAGATAAATATTTTTTCTTGGTTATCTCTTTTCAATAAAATTCTAACGTGGGACACTGGTCTTGAATGAAATTTGCAAGGGACCAATAGATGTGTTCTTTGCAAAATTGAAGAAAAAACTGTGCTACACCTATTTGTGAATTTTTCTTTATCTAAAAGGGTGTGGCAAGATGTATGTGAAAATTTAAAGTGTTCGGGGCAGTGGACAAGCACATCCCTAGTATAATGTTTTGAGGTGTGGCACTCAAACTCGATAGTGAGATATTTTACATCACTACCATGTTTTGTGATTTGGGGACTGTGGGTAACCATAAATAAAATGATTTTCAAAGAGAAGTACTAAGAAGTTTCTATGGCGGTTCACAAAATTCGAATGCTCTTTAAAGAGTGTAGAAAAATCACAAAAGACCCTCCCATAGAGTGATTAAGGAGCCTACAATTAATCAAAATTATGCCGAGTGTTTCTTCGATGGGGCTTGCCAAGGAACTCCAGGTTCATGTGGACTAGGTGTCATATTATATCTCAACCAACACCATGACTTCTTACTCAAACATGGAGTGGTCAGAGGAAAAAATAACAGAGTCGAAGCTTGTTCCCTATGGATTCTTCTCAGGTTTGTATTTTCAAAAGGTATAACAAAGATTCAAATATATGGTGATTCTAAACTTCTTACAGATTGGTGTAATAATCAATGCACAATCTCAAATCTTGTTATTACTCCTTTAATTGAAAAAAATGTAGAAGCTAGATTGCATTTCCAATATATTTCTTTTAAGAAAATTGTATAGATAATTTAATATCAAGGTGGACATGTTATCAAAGGAGGCTATAGTACTAGAGGAAGTTTTCTTATCCATACATGAACACTTTGAAAATTCTATATTTCTAGTAGTACATCAGTTTATACTCTGAATTTTGTGTTTGTTTGGTTAAATTTATGATTAGCTTGTAAATACATGTTTCCTTCGAGGGGGTCTATTTTGGTTCATTTTGAGTCAAAAGACTATAATGATTAGACATGAACTATTGAAAAATAAGGGATCAGAACAAAGTAACAAGGCTAGACAATATATATTTTGATTTCTTTTATGAAATAGAAAATATAGGTTTTTTTTTTGGAATATATATATATATATATATATATAAAGCAATTGAAAGGAATTTTTTTTATGGTTCAAACATTTCAATGGTGCACTTGATTCCTTATGTGCTAAACATAGAGTTGACACATGGCATATATCAAGAGAGTGGAACTCGTGACCTTCCCAAATTTTGGGGAGAGAGATCTCACATCTGACTCATGTCTACTTGAGCTAACCCTAGAGACTAGTTGAAAATAAATATTATATGTATATAAGCTTCAAAGTTGTTTAAATAACTTTATCATTTTATTATTAGTTTTGCTGATCTAATTTTTTTTTTTTTTAATTTATTTATTTATCCCCCAGGGTGCAGGGGAGTCGGTGATGGAGTGTATTGCTAAGACACTCCATTGTGTGAAGTCACCAATTCGAAACCTTAACTTACCTTGTGTGTGGTGTATGGGGCATCGTGGACACACTAGTGGTAGCAATTGGATAACACAACACCCCGTGTCAAGCAAAATTTTTAACTTAATTTATTTTCAATTTGCGAAGGCTATTTTTTATATTACAAGTAATAACTAAAAACTTATTCTTATTCAATTTAAAATTTTATTTATTTATTAATTTTTATTTTACGATAATAGTTATATCTGTATTAGATAAAAAAAAAATACAACCTAGTCATACAACATTGTAATACAATCCAAAAAGGGGCCAACACCCATAAGTAAAATCTACTAATATTGGTCTAAAAACCTTGAATAATGCATATCGTTCTATAAAGTGAAGTACTTGGCATGTATAGTGTTAACCTAAAATAAAATTGACTCGATAATACACTATAAATTGCAAAAAAGTTCAAAAATCATGCCCTTTAAAGGCATACTCTGGCACCTAGATTTCATGCTTGATATCCTCATAGCTCGTGGTATATGTAGATTGGTCATCAAGGCATATGTTTGCTCTAGAATATCTAGAGTCGACTTGGGGAAGTTCTAGGCATTTAAGCTCTTTTCCTTTGAAGCCATACTTGCCAAGAATTTTGAAACAAAGGGAAACTAAATCATCTCTCTAGGTAATTTAAGAAATTTTGATAAACAAGACACAATAAAAACCACAAAATTCACCTTCAAAACTAACTCTAGAAACTTGCTATGTTGAATTTGCATAAAATCTCTCAACTCTTGCTCCAACTCCAAAGTTGCCCCAAATAAACAATAGTCTCAACAAAAAAATGAATTTGTTCCTAGAGTTCCACCAAAAATTTTCCTTCCCATTTCTCATGCCAACAACACCATTAGAGATCAGAAGACACCACAAATTGTTGCACCTTTTTTATCTCGTGTTGGCATCTCTATATGCTATGATGAACCTCAACCAATTCACACATAACAAATTGATTACTTATGTGGTGCACCATTATTTGTCATACAAGAAGGGAAATCCAAGGTGAGGTTCTAAAAAAAACCACAACAACATCTTAGTGCCGAGACCTAAGCCAATTCCCTTCCAATTTCTGAGAAGAAGCACTAGTGCATTCACTTGGAATCACCCACTACCATGGAAAACAAGAGAAAGAAGGAAGGTTGTCACTACAATCTCATGTAATACCACACATGAAGAATGAAGAATAGGGTTGAAACATTACATACCCTTAATAACATCAAGCATTGGCATGTGATAACATTAGGGTTGAAAACTGTTTTTTAATAGTTTTGAGACACAAGTTCATGGTGCCACATGTGCCACCTCCCGTAAACTAATAAACAAAGCCATATATATACATATATCCCATTGCTATTTATAACTCTTTCTAAACCTAAAAAGAGTAACAAATAACTTACTCTTTCAAAACCCAAAAATAGTAACAATAAACAAATTTAAATGAAAAGTGGCATACAACCATCTCTTCCTTTCCCCGCCGAATGGATAGCGTGTGATTGCCATGTGCACACTGTCATTTTATTTTCCATTTTCGTGTATTTCTATTGGCATTGCTATTTTGCAACGAAGGATGTTAATCAGAGAAAAATGTGGAGGATAGTATGCAATGCTTGAAGTTGTTTGGTATTATGCTAAAATTGCATCTCACTTGTTCGTTGTTTTATGAGCCTTTATAAACCTTCTCAGTGAAAATTACTCCATTTTTGGGGTTTAAAATGTGTTATTCTAAAATTCACTAAATGAGTAGGGTATGTGCATTGGATGTAGCTTGAGTGGTTGGGAAGAATATTTGATACCCTATCCACCGAGGTTCAATTTCTTGTAAGTGACATGTGATTATGTGAAAGTAGCAAGTACCGATCTTTGGTGTACTCTTTGTATTTGTTTTAAATATTTTTTAATATCGTAAATAAATATATGTGTAGGATTATAAAGTTAATGTGATAAAGTTAACAATGTTTAACAATGTTAAATCATAAACAATAATTTTAGTTTAATAAGTAGAGAAAGTGAAAGGAAGGAAAATCTATCCAAACATATGAGCATGACAGTTATATTGAATAGATCTAGAGTTTATTAGAAAGTCAACCATTGCATTTCATTTGGTATAATAAATCACTATGTCCTAAACTATGGTCATATTTTGAACCAAAAAAAAAAACTTCTCACATTCCATTAAATGGTTAGACTATGGTCATATTTTGACAAAAAACTATCCCACATTCCATTAAATAGTTGGAATTTTGTTTTTAAATTCAAATTATGGGAATCCTATTATGGTCTTACACATATGTGTTCAGTAATGAATGACACATATATGCATACTTACTCTATTTGTAGTGGTAGTAAAACATTTTTTTATGACGATGACTAGGGTTTATTGCAAGGAGAGCCTTGAAATAAAATGTTAAGTGTAAAATTCCCAACTTGCTAAAGACTGAATAAAATGCCCCAACACAATTACGATTAACAAGGGAAACATGCCCCAAGTTACTCATGCATCTAACAACATATTAAAAATTCTTGAATGTAACTAATCAAACAAACACAACATTCAATAAGCATTTACATATTGGAATTAACCACAAAAAATAGAACATAACACTTATCTATTTATAAAATATCCAATTGTCTGCATACAAAGGGTGTTCCTCCCAACCATAGACTTGTTGTTCTATTTCTTTCAACAACAAGCCACCCTCGAGTTGGGGCTATGAGTCCACAAGGAGGTCTGGCCCACTTGACTCTCCACTGTCCACACACAACAACCTATAGGTGTACATACATATTACAATGTTAGGCTCTTAGGCTTGAAACAACATATAGGCTCTATTACCTAATATCAGACAATCACTCTAGCCCAAAATATGTATACATAGGCACTCCAACCAAAAAACCATACATAATGATTTCATAGTTGATAACTCTTTTAGAAATTCCAATTAGCAATCTCTCATTCCCCCCAATATGAACAACCCAAGGAAGTGTACCTCCTTCTTTTCTTTGTAGTCCCTCAAGTAGTAGAACTTCCCTCCAAGTCTCCAATATAGGCCAGAAAAAAAAGTCTCATAGTTGCGGCTCCAAGAACTCCAACTGCAACATCTTTCACAATTTGTCGATTCCCATAGAAACTCAAACCAACATCCTCTCATTCCCCTCAACCTACACAAACCAAGGAAGTGTACCCCCTTCTCTACACTCCAGTCCCTTAGGTTGTATCACTTCCCTCTAGGGATCCAACAAAAGTCGGATAAGAAATTGCTAAGATGTAGCTCTAGGAACTCTAGTTGTGATAATGGAATCTCCAAAATTTCAAAATAGTTGCAGGTATGCCTCCCACATTGCATCTTCTAGCTCCCATTTTGTTTATTTTGAGTCGTAATAAGTCCATCGGACTTTACACATTCCATGCTTTGTCTTTGAGCTCCATTTCCTTCTTTTGCTCTTCTTTCCAAGTATTCACTCATGTCTTTGCTCTTCAGTTGTCCTGTAGAAGACATCAATAAAATATACATGTTATAGCCATTATCATACATCAATTACTATATTCAAAGGAGTTCTCAACTCCAAAAATGTAATCCATGTATTCAAAAATAGGTTTGTAATCATAAACCAATACTTATCTATATGGTTATCTTTGTGCTTTACAAAGCTGTCACGGGTAATAATTAAGCTCATTGTTCTTTTTTGACACACCCTCGTGATTCCAACCACCATGTTGTATCCATTATTAAGTGGCATATTCCTTTCTATACTCACCCTCCAGGCTCATGCATCCCCTTCACTGCTACACAATCCCTCATGCAATCCCTCATTTTCCAAGGTGTTCACGTGCAAGGAGAGCGTCGACTTACTACCAAATGTCCACTAGTAGTCTATAACATGTGGCAATCATGGGGTTACAATGTCCTAACAATATCCTTCTTCTTGAGCTTTCCAACTTCAATATCCATCATCTATTCTATATCATATGCATACAGTCATAATGAGATATCATCATAGTAATACCACTTATTAATTCAAATTTGTTTCATAAGAAAATTCAAATTTCCCAGCATGGGATTCCTTCTCATAACATTTGGCTCTTGTAGATATAGGTATCAGTCTTCCTTATGGACCTACACCATTTCCATATCCAGGACCATTCTACCTACAATATTTCTCAACTTTCATTAAGCCAAACAAATTATCAATATTCATGCACATTATCTTTTTATTGCATTACAATAGCTCGTGAGGTGATCTCGAAATTGTAACTTACTAACAATTCAATCACTTCCATATGTTAATCATATTAAATGGAATGAAACTATCATTAATTATGCATTATCAACATACTTAGCATTGCATAATGGAATCAAATATTACCATTAAACCAATGTGCCAATACCCATGGCCACATCTACTCAATGCATCCCTACATTGATTCCAGGATACCACATATTCATATCATGTATTCCACCATGGTGAGTTGGAAGGTCTATCCAACACATTGACACATCATCTAGACTCTTCCCAATTACTTGTTTGATTTCTTGGATACCTTCCTCTTTGACCCATACACAACACTAGGAATATAATCCTTTTCTTTGACCCATACACAACACTAGGAATATAATCCTTTTCTTTGACCCATACACAACACTAGGAATATAATACTTTAGTTCTCTTCAGTGTCGAAAAAGAGGTTGCAGTCCAAACATCAATTATAAGTAGGAATACTATTGAGCACTTGTATGGCGCTATAACCCTTCTATATCCAACCACATCATGGCCTCACACATGGATATCTCTATTGGCATTCATTTCTATAACAACAATGTGTCTCCTAAATGCCTTGGTTATGATCTCACAACCAACATAACATACTACTAATTTCTATATGAATGCATTCAAGCATTAAATTAATTTTATACATTCAAGGCCCTCTGCCTTTTCTAAATCCATCTTCAATTGAATTTTCAATTTGATTTTAGGGGCATTTTCAATTCAAGATGAAGTCTGATGCCACAGAAACAAAGCCTGAATATTTCCTTGATATGATTAGACATTCTTTCTTGTCAACTCATCATTGAAACAATAGATACACATCATTCCAATATTTAATTTTTAATTGAGGGAACTCTTACCTCAATTCCCCTTAACATTTATACATCACAAGGAACCAAATGCATACCTGCATGGATGTTATCAAATTAATTGATGATATCTAATCAATGTATATTTTGTAGAAACTTGTCGGATCCCTTCACCGACCTCTTGATCAACATTCTTACCATCCTCATCTGTCTTCACACTAGTGGCTCTCATATGCAATGACAACATCATCAACATATTCAACCATGATATAAAAAAATTTCCTGGATACATAATCCATCATTAGTCAAATTCAATTATCATAACATCATTATTTCATATATAAAAGCACACTACTCTTAGTCTATAACCATGCCATATGCATGTCCAAGCATGTCCATATGCACTAATGCACTTATCTATGCACAAAACATTCACCATCAACATGCCTACTATTGCATATGCATTCTAGCTTCATTATATGCATTTTGCATCACTCTTAGCATGCTTTCTAGTGCACATTTGTTCGAGATTATTGTGCTACATGTAAATGAACTTGAATCCCTCTCGATCCATGCAACCCAGTGTGCTCTCACTATACTCATTTGTGCATTGTTGTTCCCGATTCAAACATTTTTTATCCAAGTCCCACTCTACCATCTTGCAATTATAGCCAATATGTCTTATTGGTAGCTTCCTCTACTTTAGGAAATCATGTTCCAACCTTACCTTGCGGGAACCTTCCATCACCTTGGAATGAGGTCATTTATATCATCCCATCTCCATAATGTTGCGGTATCCTTCAACCAGCTTAACCATTATCATTATGGAATCCCTTTCCATTATCTCTAGTTGTCCATTGGCTTTGCTCAATTTTTGAATTTTCTCTTCACTTCATTGAGTGATTCCTTGTGAAACCCTACTTGCCCACTCAAGACTAAACTTCTCTCGATGGAATGCTATATTTCTCCATTGGCCCTTTTTAAATGAATGGCCTTCATTATTCCTTCCTTTGAATCTTTGTGTGTGTTCCCTACTTACACTATGCATTCTAATAACATAAGTGGATTTATTTCTATGAATACTTTTAGACAAAAGATAGTAGTCCAATGCTTTTCTAGGAATTCCTAAGCTTGTACCTAGAGATGAATCACCCATCCCATGAATCACACATCACCTCCCAAGTTCATTGTTCTCTTTTGCAACAAACTTTGTATTCATAATTACATTTCTATTTTCAAGGCCATGGGGGCTTACCATTCCTTCTTGTGCATATTAATGACATTCTTCACCTATTGGCTTCATGTCTTATGTGATAATTCTTCTTGATTCACTACTATGTATGGGCGGAAAAACTGATGTTGTACTCTGACAACATGGATAAAATCAGCCATATTATCAGATTTTGTTTGTCATTTTTTTTTTTTTTTTAGAAGGCCCAACGTTTGTCGACTATCCGATGAAACATAATTTGTCATCGAATATTCGATGGTTGACCATGTCAATGATCTATGTATCGATGCTTGGCAAAGTAAATAGTTTTTGTTTGTTAAGCAACGTCTCTCTAGTCAAAGTCCGACGAAAAAGTGATATATAATTTTAAAAAGTTATAAATATTAAATACGTTCGGCGTTGTTTCTATACTAGCGACGATTTGCAAAGGTTATAAGGGATATTTTTAGGTCAGAATACAATTTTTTTTTATTTTGTTAATTACATTACAAATAGTTAAACTACTGAGGTTGATTTTTGAATATAATCATCATTGATAGTTTGGTAAGGAAAAATGTCACATAACGTTCCTCCAGGAGGATATCGAGGCTTTGGGTGATGAAAAATGTTATTTCCCTTGAAAAATATGTAGGGGCTATAATAGAAGGAGACTTTTAATAAAAAAAACTAAAAAACATTGTAGAGAGTATGGACACCTTGAAGGCGGGCATGAATATCGTCCCTTGGTAAGTTATTCATTATATTTCTTTATATTGTAGATTGTTTATTTAAACGTTTATATGTTAAATGTAGAAGAAAAATAATGTATTGTTTTTTCTTTATGGATATATTCTACATACACACCAAATTGAGAGTAAGTTAAGAAGAGAAGAAGTAGACATAAGATGTATTAATTAGGGTTTAGGGTATGGTTTATTGGTTAAGGGGTTTAAGGTTTAGGGGTACAGGCTGTAAGGGGTTAGGGGTTAAGAGTTTAGTGGTTTAAGGTTTAATAAGGTCAGATTAGGGCTTAGTGGTTAAATGGTTATGGGTTAATAGGTTAGGGATTAAGGTAGGTTTAGGGGGTTTAGGTACTACGATATTTAGAGGTTAATGGGGTTTTAGGGAGTAGGGGTTAGAGGTTTAGGATTAGGGATTAAGGGGTTAGGTCGGGTTAGGGGTTAATAGTTTATGGGCTTATGCTAATGTTCAATACGGGAGTTAATATTGGTTGTGTTGACAAGTACTAACACTTTGTTTGATAATTAATTGCAGAGTTGCTAATTCCTCTTTTGATATTGGTACCGACACTATGTTTGAGAAGTATTTGCAGCGTTGTTAATTCATCTTTCGATATCGGTAATTGTTTATTTTTTTAAAGTTTTGAAGATTGGTTCCAGTTCCTAGTAACATCGTAATTTAAAAAAAAAAATCACTAATGGGAAGTGGAGATGCCACACTGGTTGAATGTCGTATTTGTCAGGAAGAGGACAATAAAGGAAATATGGATATTCCATATTCCTATTATGGCACCTTGAAGGTATAGGGTTGAGGGGGATAGATAAGGGTGGTTTATATTTTTTCAGGGTTGGGGTACATGGTGTAAGGGGTTAGGGGTTAAGATTTTAGTTGTTAAAGGGTTAATAAGGACAAGTTAGGGGTTAATATGTTAGGGTTTAAGGTAGGTTTAAGGGGGTTTAGGTCCTAGGGGATTTAAAGTCTAATGGTTTTTTAGAGAGTAGGGGTTAGAGGTTTAAGGTTAGGGATTAAGGGGTTAGGCCAGGTTAGGGGTTAATAATTTAGGGGCTCAGGGGTTAAAGGGTTATTGGTTAAGGTTTTATGAGTTAGGTTTTAAGGGCTTAGGGGTTTAAGGGATTAGGGGGAATTGGGTTAAGGTGTTAAGGATTAGGGGGATAAGGTATGAGGGTTTAGGGGCTAGGGATTAAAGGGTTAGGGGTTAATGATTTAAAGGTTAGGGGTGGTATAGGGGTTAGGGATCAAAAGGATAAATAATAATAGGTTGTTTTTGTTGGTTGTGACTATATATCTCACAAAGTGTCTCTCTTTCTACATGTCAAGAAAAGTAACATGTTTCTTATATTTTTTCAACATATTAATAAACATCTTGATAAATTGTGCAAGCTTCATCATTGATTTGTTGTCTTTGTTTCTCGCTCTCACCTAAGTTGTCTTTGTCTTTGTCTTTGTTGTATTTGTTTTCCTATATTATATTTTTAAACATTTGTATCGTTTTAATATTTGTTATATACACTAATATTACTTGATTGTTTTTAATTATAAAGGAATGACACCCTATGGCACTGTTCGTGGAGGAAGACGTGGTTGTAAATGCACCCGTTTAGGAACATGGATCGAATATTGAATATCAAGTTAATGATCCTATGGAAGAAGATGATGATGCTAATAACACAATTGAAGAATATAGGACAAATATATTGATCAAGGATACATTTAATAATGCTGGAATGGATGATGATGACGACCAACTTGATGGTGTTTTTGATATACCTATACTTGATAAGGCAAGTCAACCTCTTTATGAAGGCTCCAAAACAAGTCTTCTCTCTACTATATTGTTGTTGGTGAACTTAAAGGTTATGACTGGTTTGTCAAACACTTGTGCCACACAACTCCTAAGGTATTTAATATATTTTGTCACATTTAGTACATAATGATCAAGGTTTTCCTTTTTCCTCTATTTTTATTGTTAGTCGATCATTTGTAAAATTTGGATGAAATATGTACGATTAATATTCTTTAATTAACCCATATTAATTTTTGTATGTTGTAGATTGTTAGGTGAATTTATGTTACCACTGTCAAATCTTTTATGTTGCACATACCAAGATTTACATGCCATTATGAAAGATATTGGAATGGAGTGTCAATCTATTCATGCATGTATTGATGATTATATTCTATATTATGGAGAACATGTGTCGAAAGAAGAATTCTCGAAATGTCAAATTAGTATATATCGAACCAATCAAGTAACAAAAAAGGTGCCTCGCAAGGTTCTTCATTATATTCCCATAATTCCATTTGCGGCGATTGTTCAGGTGCAAAAGCATAGCACAGTTTATCGATTACCATGCAAAGAACAAAAGTAAGAAGGTGTTCTTCGAATGCATGTGGATGGATCTGCATTCAAGAAGATAGAGGAAATATGGCCACATTTTAAAGACAAACCTTGTAATCTTAGGCTTTCATTGGCACCTAATGGTGTCAATCCATTTTGAGAGCTCATATCTACTTACTTTGTGTGGCCTGGTTTTGTTATCAGCAATAACATTCCTCCATGGATTTCAATAAAGAGGGAGCACATAATGTTGGCAATGATTCTTCCAAGTATTTGCTTAGAATAATTTTTTTAACACAGTAGCATCTCATTTGTCTTATTTGTTTTATAATTATTTCTTATAATTTTTTGTTTACTCATATATGTTCAATTATGTCTTACAATTATGTTTGGTATTTTTTTTATTTACTCATATATGTAGTAATTATGTACTATATGTTCAATCAATTAGGTAAGTACCAAGTCAAAGATATGAATATATATATCGAGCCTCTTATCGATGAGTTACTAGAGTTATGGAAAGGCATCACTATGTATGATATATCTAGACCAGTAGGTGCGTAAAGGGAATTTAAATTCCATGCAATGATTGTATGGACAATTCACGATGCCCCGGGGATAACACATTTTTATGGTATGTTATAACGTTACATTACACTAATTTAATAATGTTTAATTTTATCAAGTTCATATCATGCATGTTTTTTATATAACCCGACCTTCATTAAACATACTTCGAATAATTGATATAAAATTTAATCCATCTCTTGCATGTTAAGAACCAAATATCAATACAGCATAGAAAAACCTCAGAAAAAGTACTCAACGCCTTGAAAAAGAGATAATTTCAAATAATAAGCCTCTTCGAGGGGGAAACCTCCTTTTACTCCACTTAAATGTTCAAGTACAAGATGATTCAAAATGAAAATGTCTCATTGGTATATATAGGAGACCAGGAGGTATAATTACAACTAATGGCCTAAAGCCGACATAAATAAAATAACAATACTAATATAATATGCCCCAATTAAGGGGTAATGAG
>ML843802.1:22835-61094 GCA_009831015.1 Picea engelmannii | reverse complement strand
AAAGCGTCCTAAGTGAGGTTTGGCCTTATCTTTCTTATTCTATGTGATACACACATAGAATTTGTTAAAAGGAAAATGCACATACCTAAGTGACCACTATACGGTCTATACCTAATACCCCTCTTAATGGTCACAAAGTCCAACACAACACTGATCCCACCCAAAAACTACACAAAAATAGCATGTTGAGTCTTCCTCCAGCTGATCTTGTTGAGCCGAGAGAAGTTGCTTGTACTTTGCATGTGTACCCTGCACCCATGCCATGTACATGCTTCCCTGTGTGTGCCATGTCACTGTCCTCATCACCCTGCACTTATGTCCTACATCTGTACCTTACCTCTACAAGATACCTTTAATGTGCCTTGTGCATGTCCACAGTAGCCTGCACATCTATTATTGTACCCTGCACCAACAGCAGTTCCCTGTACCAGCATCTTTAAGGATTGATTAAAGCACTTTAGGGTTTCTAAAAAAATATTTGGTGAAAATCCAATGAGAAATGTGAACAATTCTTCACCTCCACAATTGACACAGTGCCACCATAAACAAACGAAGTGGAACACGGGCTCAAACAGGTTATAGAGACCATCAATTGAATGTCACAACAGCCCATGATGGTTAATGCAATCGCAAGCCATGAAAACCTCTATATGCATAATTCTCAAGACGCCAACACACAACCAAGAAGCAATGCAATGTATTGTTGAAGACTCAAGCTAAAAGTTCCTTGCTCCTCCAATATTCTTCAACTGAAATGGATTGCTTAGGTTTTTTATTAGAAAAATAAATTGTGCATTGAACAAGAGCCACTACTACAGAGGGTACATAAGACAAAGATATCGTTTTTGCTTATATCCCTAAACTAGGACTGCAAGCTTCCAGGTCTAAATCTGAAGCTAAAGCAAAGCCCATAAAAAAAACAGAAGATTTAACGTAATCAACTGCGGCTGAGAATTTCAGGTCTCCATTAGGCCAAGTTAGATGGGGATGGAGGTGGCCAATATCTCAGCATGTAAACACCACCTCACACAGAAAGAACAATATGAAACAAATCTCACACCTCCAAAAGAGTGTTGCCGAAGTTATGCAGGCTGTCAAACTTGGTCTACTTCAATGATTTGACCAGCCATTGATGGGGTGGCAGAATACTTCATAAAAATGCATCCCTTGCATGCAGAAAACAACTTGTTTTTATCAAAACAGCTAACAAAGCAGGGACAAAATAAAAGTCCACAGAAAATTTCAGATGTGACACTCGTTCTAAAAAAAATTGAGACACTACCTAAAAATCCTTACAAAAACCCAAACCTGCTTTAATACCATGTTAGAACAAGAAAAGAAACAACACCATGCAAGTCGTAGAATAAAGCAGAAAGAAAATTTTTTGCATTAACGAAGAAATTGATTCACTTTTACCCAATGGTTACATTAGAATTTAAGGCTCGATAAGTGGCATTCATACTTCCGTATGGTTCTTATTCGATTTGACATATCACACGCATGTCACAATTTGATTACTTTTAGAAATTTGCCCATGTAAATTATTATTTGCTTTACACATAGAAACACCAAAATTGAGACTAGCATCTGCTTCAATTACAGAATAAGCCGTCTATCCAGTACAATGATAGGACCACTAGGAAGCATAGAAATACCTTTTTCTTGGCTGAAGGGGTTAGTCTCGAATCGAATAAGATGTAAGTCAATTTTCATGTTCCCATGTGCAAAGCAAATAATGATTTCCATGAACAATTAATGAAAGAGATCAAACGTCCAATAATCAGCAATTTTAATTGGAATGTAGTGCAGATCCATAGGTTCAGCACAAATGGAAAAGGAAAACATGGTGGAAGCAAATTTTCACTCTAGTAACAATGTGGCAACAGAGATCCCAGATATGGAACTATTGAAAAATATGCCACGTTGAATGAGGACTCCCCAGAGACAATCAGTAACCACTGGTGGTGTCACCCACAGCCCTACAGACAATGCTAGTGGCAGCACCCCGTGAAGACAACTTCAACACTTCAGTAATGGTCTTGTTTCATGTCTCCTTTTGGATATTTTTTGGGTTGTCTTTTTTACATTAATGAAGCAGATCATGGGTTTTGGTGGGACCAAGAGTCCAAAGTTTTTCATAACGGACATAAATCTTGAGAGTACTTAAAGAAACACAGTACAACTCAGGTTATAGGAACAAATATAGTTAAAATACAGATAATAGTTTGCATTGTCAAAGGAGAATGGGACCTGAGAGCCCTTAACTTTCAGACTTCGCTATATTATTTTCATAGGCAAAGGCCCACTATCATAGAAATTTCCCCTTTTCCAACCAAAAAAATCTCAAATCTTTTTAAAATTCAAGGGAATCCATCATTATTTGGTTTTCCGAATACTCCCATTGTCCCATATTCCCCTGTAACTTATGTAATCGGACCCCATACACCTGTGCAAAATAAATCAATTTTCTATACCAATTTTCTCTGCATATTAGCTGTCAGAAGATATCCTACAAATTATTGACTTGTTTATAATGTAAGTAAATGGGTCAGAAAGTTGTCCCACAAGGGGGTGATTCAACCACAATGACAAATATGGCATGCATCATGTCAGATCTCAGACTGTCATTAATACTAACTGAGTCTGAAACTAAAAGAATTATACACAAACGTTATTTCTTGTTCACAAGACATAATGTACAGTTCCAAATATTACCTCAACTAGTTGCATGAAAGAGACAATACCAGAAGATTTGGTTAGAAGAAACAATTATCAAAGTAATATCCTTTCCATGCCACCACTTTAAAATTTAAATCCAATGAATTCACATGTGAAGATGTAAAGGAACCCACAATAGGCCACAGGTGGAATAAAAAATCAGTGCATTCTTCAAACATTTCCAAGCTAGGCTCTTTCCCATTTTTTTCTGCCACACTTACCTTGTTGCCCTTCTCCAACACCTCAATGCTCCAATTTCATAAGCAAACTACTTGAACAATTTTCCATTTCCTCAGGCAAAGTGATAAATACTATAAATGTTTGTTTCTCCCTTCAATAAATTGACTGGTAATATATTATCTTATCTCCGCAGTTTTTATTTCATGTTGCTTAGCACATAACCCATGCTTACCCTCCTTTTCATCAAAAACACTGCCAGATATAAAACTCTGCAAATGATGACAAAATGTTTGAAGAAAATTTCTGATTGAAACTCCACTGGCAAATACCACAAGTATTGTTCTTCAACTTCAAAAAATAATCTGGTATCCAATCTTTATTCACTATTACTGAATATAAAACCCATATCTCTTTTTTCTTCATAGCATATACTAGAGCCTAACAAAAATTACAATATCTTAAAGAAAAGGCTTGGTAATGATCTATAGTGGAAATTACTATCACGGTTTTCACTATGCCATCAAAAATGTGTCGTTCTATCCCACTTCCACAAGATTATGCTTTCTATTTTATTAAAGAAATAACCAACAGAAACAGACCATTTAATGAAAACATTTAATGACTGTTGAACCAGAAAAAATAGGGCTTCCAGTGAGTAGCTTTTGTGGTTATAATCAGCAAACTAATCAATTTCTGTTTAAAATTACATGGATCTTGAAGAATTCTTTATTTACATCTTGACATCTACAGGATGATCAATGATTATCAATTATGCATGCAATTTCATAACTGTTTGAAGAAATCTTTATTTGCATCTCAAAATCCTGAGCAGGTTGTGATACTCTAGGCTTAATTTATAGGATGGTTGATGACATAAAGAAAGATAACTTTTTGAAAGTCACATTTAGACATTGTCAGTTCAAAAACAATTATGTTGTTTCACTGTCTGCTGCACAGCACAGCCTCGATGCAGTTTTGAAATATATATATTCATTTTCATGCAAAACATGGTAAGATATGCACTACATCTCGCAATGTACCTACATTAGTAAGATAGCCTAGATTATCCTCCAAAGCCCCAATCAGTCAAATAACCTAGCAAACCCGCATTTTGCATAATATCAGTGTGTAAGTACAATATGTGTGTATGTCTGTGGTGATAAATATCAGATCTTCGTAGAGGTAGCATCTCCATCACATTTACTCGATTATCGGAGATCACTCATTAGCACTTCATGTGGCGAGAAGAATTCTGATTTGCATTAAGCTGGTCAAAAGGATTTTATAAACAAGAAACGTTTGCTATTTCTACACAGTTGCATTTAACCTGGAAAGAAAATTAACAGAAACTAGGAAGCAAAGAACATAATCTAAGCCTCATCAATGTTACTCAAAACCACACAACAGAGACTATAAACAGAAAAATAAATACCACACATATTTTACTTGATAGCAGTTAACATATGAAATTACCTTGGCTGTTTGATAATCAACTACTTTCTTAGCAGTCAGATCATTCTTGTTACCAACAAGAAACTTATTCACATTTTCACTAGCATACCGATCAATCTCATTCAACCATTGCTTTGCATTGTTGAAACTCTCCGAGTCAGTAACATCATAAACCACCTGCCAGAGCAAAAAGACAAATATATAATTATGGAAAATTTTAGTTTCAGCGTAATATGAGATTCAGTGAATTTAATAGCTTGTGTGTTAAAATATTGCTAAAAATAATACTCTAACAAATGAAAATCAGCAAAATCCAAAGAAAAATTTAAACAAAGGTTACACATCATATAAAAAGATAAAACTATTTGGTCTCTGCCAGGTTCATGTTAATCCCATGCATGACAACTTGTGTTTTGTCAAGGTAAGAATTTTAGTTTGTGTCCGTATAACATCTTAGGTCTTTTAGGTTCTAACTTTCAATTCGGGGAACAGTACTTCTAGGCTCTAGCCCTTGATCTGGATTGTGGCAACAACCCATCTGTTGTAGCCTAAACTTTTTTTGTCACATGCCCCGTACTGTATATCTTTTTATTTTAATAGAATTTAAGAATCATATTTACAGACAAATATTTTTGAAAAAAGAGATAAAACTGTCCAGCAACTATTCTATGAACACGCAGGAATTGGTCAACAAAGGAGTTGATAATATCAAAAGACAGCAGCTTGCTTATTGCTCAAATTCCACATCTCATTGGTTGGAAGCAAAAATCATAGAATGGAAAAAACTCTCAAGCTTATTACATCATTATTAACCCAAGGAACGTTCCGTTCTTGTCCGTCCCCAAGCATAATGCTGCAATATCCATTGCAAATCCTTTAAGTGGTTAATAGCATATGTAAAAAGCCACAATGATCCCATTTTTTGGTGAGTTCACATTTACTGTGACATCTGTTGAGTGATTCAAATATTCCATCTCTAGCGGATAAGAATATTTGATTAGCTATGGACTTGTATGCAACCTGATTCCTCTCCACCCCTCTTAACGTTGCTTTTCAGCTTCTATGTGTTTTAAATGATGTTCGATAAATCCTCGAAAGGTATCATCCTGGGTTTACAGTGGAGAGTGTTACTCTGTCATCCCCTTGTTCATACTTTTTTAAACTCATAGAAATATGTTATTTCCCCCTCATGTTCCTTGTTTAGAACAGTCAAGCCAAGCATTCCACAACCTAGTGCATTGCTTTTTCCATAAAGCATGGTAAAACTTCTCCCAATAGGCCCAACATGACAACTTCTGTATACGGTAATGCATTCTACTACAACAGAATCTTCGATGCATCAATCAAAGTTCATGCCATGTGATTATTTCATAGAAATAATTCTAAAAAGATAGGTGTAGCCTGAGCGCACAGTGAAGTTAGTTTTCACTGTCACTAAAGCCCACAACAGTTATTATTTGCTTCATATTCACATTCTAAAAGACATTTTTAGCACACTCTGGATCCAACTCCCATTGTATATTTATGCATCATAATCAATTTCTGCGAAAAAATAATTTCTAATTCATACCATCTTGATGATTTTAGTGCAAAGAAGGTTAGTAAACAAGGAATCCATACACAACGAATATCAATAGATTGTACATTAAAGATCCATATTAACTCTGTCATCTTGGTTGTGGGCCTACATAAGTAATTTTTGAGAACAAGTAGCGTGTGTGTGTGGGGAGGCTCTTCGGTTCGGTAATATGTGGTTCGGTGTTTTTCGGGCCCATAGGCCCTGGAGCAAGGGCCACAGGTATTCCCCCTTATGGTCTGTGGAAAACCCCCCCCGAAATATTCCCTCAATACCAAATGGCAGTGACAAGCTTCTATCCCCTCGAGCAAACGGTTTAGAGGTCCAAGTTGATGAAGACCAATTTAATGGCATCACTGGAAAAAGCGAGTTCCAGTCTGCTAATGTATCGCCCCCTCCTAGAGAGTTCGAAAAAGAAATCCTCTTAACAGAAGTCACACAGCTTGCAGGAAAAACATTGGTTGGACGTTTAAATAAGAAACGAGCAGGAGAAGCAACACTCAGCAGGTGGATGGAACAGCAGTGGAAACCAGTTCTAAGATATCTCCCAGAGGCTCACGCCCTAGCCAAAGGTTGGAAGTTGGAACTCGTTTATGCTTCGGTCAGAGGAGGACTGTAACATACTGCTTAAGAAAGTTTGGAATTGGGGCCCATCTGGTTTAGTTTTAAAACCCTGGACGGTCGATTTTGACCCAGTTAGAGAGCCAGTGGAAATTAGGTGAGTCCGAGCGGAGTCTTCTAGTTGCATTCTTGTCACGGGAGGCCTTGGAAACAATAGGAAACAAAATAGACTCTTTCATAAATAATAATCTTTAGTTTTTGTTTTTAGAGTTCTAAATAGTAGATCTAAGGGTGAAAATGGTTAACTATAGAAAGGAGATAACCAAATGGGAAAGGGAATGATAACCAAATCACTGGTTATCATTGACAGTGCAAAACCTACCTAACATCTCAAAAATAGGTCTTTACTTCTTCTTATTTTTCTTTCAACATAACATAACAATGGTAGACTTGGAAATGTTAGAAACAGATGTCAAAAAGGGATAAAAGATAAGCACAAAAAGATGTCCTCATGCAACCACTAGGACCAATCAAAATCAAAATCCAAATCACAATATAAGTGCTTTGCCCCTCTCCCTTGGCTGGGTAAACATGCATTATATTCAATTTGCTTCCAACAATGGGCTTCCACTCAAGGTTCCAATCAGTAGTAAAACTAATATTTCGATGAAGGCAACCATATCAAAGGGCACTAATACACTTGACATATATGCCTACTTGATGCAATGCTATGCTGATATGAGAAGGATTATAATCACTTATGATTTAAGATTAAGATAACAACATAAGTGAGTAGAAGAAAGGATGCAATTTTGTGTTTCAAGCTAAAAAATGAACACTGTGTCCAGAAACACAAAGTTAGAACTTAGGTTGCCTATGTGTCCTTATTATAGGATTCATCTCTAGATTGGAACCAGGTTTTTGGTTCAATGCCTTTAGATAAACATTTGGATAGAGCATCGACAACCGAAGCATATTCTCAATTTTTTTATTGTTTTCTTAGGCTTAATAGTGACTCAATAGACTTAATTCCAACGTCTCCTAATTAAACCTAAGATAATCGAAGTAGCAATGGAAAAGATACACAAAAGAATGTTGAACTAATCTACACTAACGACATTACTAACAACATTACTAACGACATTACAAAGTTTTCGTAAGTAAAAAAGTACCATTGATTTTCTAATAATGCAGAGATGACATTAAAAGTGGTTCTTATGCTAATGTGGTCCTTGTCAGTGGGGTAGTAAAAGTGTTCTTCTGCTAATATGGCCTTTTCTGGTGGGGTTAAGTCTAGGTGATTTCATCGGTGGAGTTAAGTCTAGGTGATTTCGATGAAATATATACAAAGTCTCCTGGAAATATGATATTGTAAAGAGTTCTGAACCTTCTCTAGTTAAGAGAATAGAGAAAAGAAAAAGGAAACTCAAACTCCACAAAAGCTAACCAAACCATGCATTTCATCACCAAAAATGGAACTTACAAAAATATTTTCTAGCCGTATGTGTTAAATTGAATCTTCTCTTTCTTATTTTCATTAATTAAGAAACACAAAAACAGAGTTGAGATGATTAGAGCGAATCAATACTAACTAAATAGACCATTTCCACACAATGTTCAACCACAAATTTTAGTGAGGAAAATTTCGGGCAACGACAAAAACCAAAAAACCAAAGTAATAATGAATGAATCTACATACCTTCGGTTCCTTCCTCTTCTTGTCCAACTTCTCTTGCTTAGCCTTGGCACACTGCTCCTCAACCAGAAAATGAGAAGAACAAGGGCAGTAACCACAAGGAACGATGCTTTTTGAAATGTTGCATTTTCTGTTTTTTTGACATGGAAGTTTTTCTTGTTGTAATGTTGTTGCTAAAAATACAATATCTAAATCACCAAAAACCAAAATTGAAAACCATCATACAAAACCCATGTTTTGAGTTGCAACTTTTACAACAGATTTAGATTCAATGCAATACAAAAATAATGTATGGGAGAATGATCACATTGTCCAATCATCAATTTTCATGATTGTCAAAACTGAAAATACATACCCGGAATATCCCTGAAATCTGCCCAGAACATCCCCAAAATATGTCCGGAACGTCCCTGAAATATACCCAGAATGTATTGGAGATGGCCAACAAGTCCTCAAGTCCCTGATGGAGTCCCCAGCAGTTTGGGGACGTTTCCTAAAGATCCCCAAACCCCCAAAACATGGAAATAGCAGGCATCCAGGTTTGTTTTTATTTTTTGGAGGGAGAACAGGTCCCCATGCAACATAGATTATTTCTCTTGGAACTCAAGACAAAGATTAATAATGTATCCATTAGAGTCCAAACCTTGGGATACAAATTTCAGCATATTGGATCGGGATCCAGATCTGGACCTAGCCCAGAAATGGACCAGACCCAGTAGGATACACGATATGTATCCAAAATTCCTGAAACAAAAAGATGTTGTATCCAGTCCAAAATAACAAAAATAAGAAGAAGAAAATTATATGGTTTCTTTGTTTCATGATTATATCATATATGGTTGCACCCCCTCAGCTTAGAATGTAAGCAGAAAGATAGAATTAGATTCTTATTGAAATAACTTAGAGCTTACTACTCCCTTTCCAAACTGATGAATGCATGAGGGGTTGGAAAATAGGAAAGGCTTACTACACAACATTTATACAATCCTTGCATTATTTTAAAAAATCAACCAAGAATACAACACATAACCTACAATATGAAAAGTTGATAAAAGTATACCTTATATATCTCACATAAATGGGATATTTGGCATTAGTTTGATTTCAAACTCTATTCAACTCTTTAAGAATTGAATCAGATTGAACACTATCTGTTTTATATGTGGAGCATCAATAGATTCAACAAAAAAACTTAAAAGTTAGACAACAAAATAAAGGAGGGCACTTGATTTACTCAAGCTCTTGGAGGGTTCACCCCAAATCCATAAAGAAGTTGGCAAAAGGCAGACTATACACTATCCATGGAAAACATAAATATAGCACCACACAACTAGTGTGGCAAGAAAGGAAATGTAAACATGGTTACCAAGTAGCAAGAAGGTACAACAACACTGAAATGTTTAATCAGAAGAAAAAAAAACAAATCTTCTAAACTCTAGTGGGAGAACAAAACACTTCCAACAAAACTAAACAACCATGCAATTATGACAAGCATAAAATTAGGTCACCTGGTCTGAAAAGGGATAAAGGACCAACAACCTTGAGAATGTTTGGCGATCCTTGGTCCATCCATAAACAATCAAGTGGAACCTCGATAGTATACAAATCTATGGTGCTTTCCTCAGCATCAGATATTGTTATCCATGCAATCAGCCAAATCAATCTCATAATCAAAGCAAGCGTGTGATTTTCAAGATCCTTTTCAATCCCAAAGATATAAGCTACTACCTACAAACCACTGACCCGGGCAAATTAGAAAAATGAATCAATGGATATATTCTTCATTTTGTGTCAACATAAACCACTAACATTGCAACATTAGGGTCCTCCCAGGCTTACCTGAGGAAACAACACGTAGATGAGAGTTGTTGTGTCAAAAATTGGACAAATTGTTGGTTTACATGTTTACACAAAACTGGCAACTCAAAGCTCCCACACAGCCTACAACATATGAATTGTTTCCTCTCAAGGAAGGTGATGGCTTGGTATCCAAAGTTTAACCTAGAGAGCTTCCTTTGAGACCACCATCCTTGTTCTTTCACTTAACCTCTTGTTCTATCACCAAACGTACATGAAACCCATACTCAGATTTCAGGAAGGGTGCTAGATTCCATTTGACATTTTCCAGTTTGTATTCATGTCAGTTCTCTTTTATTTACTGGTAATTGTAAATGTGAAATGTGTAATAAATACTAAATTGAAATATGTGAGAAAAGACTAGACATGATAATAATAACATAACAATAGAGTATCGATACATCATAAACAAACATACAAAAACATAAAGCATCTTGCACAAGAAACCGATCGGTTCAAATATCAAACAAATGTCACACAGAGGATGTAAGAAAGTTCATTCAAATATATATATAAGTATAGGTGATTTATTTACAGAACAATAGAACTCCATTCAAGAATTTATGTTTTTTGTTCACTGCCTTTCATTTTATGCCAAAGCATCCTTCATACAAGCAGCATCAAGCCCTCGGTGCCTATGCTCCGAATCATAAATTAGCTCCATAAGCTCCCAATAGTTGAATCACATGGAAAAGCGCTTTCCAAGATTTTGAATTGCAGAATATATTTTACGCCTGGCACCGACAACATTGATTCCCATCTCCTTGAGATCATCTAATGTCAACAATGGTAAGACATCCTTCTTCACTTCGTGCGTCTTGAAGAGTTCCGTGTATCTACCCAATCCAAGTCCATTCAACCATGTCCTAACATCCTTTACCATACCTAAGTAGTGTGCAACACTAATCGACACAAGATTTTTATCGTCATCGTCGTTCTGATCCCTCATTGCATCTTGCTTAGACTAGTGTTGGAGTGAGAGGGGAAATTTAGTCCACTTCCATTACCATACTATGGATTCTTTATTGTCATGAGCCCATGTTTCCTCCTCCCTCTCGTTCCAATACACTTCTCCTACTGTATGATATTATTGATGTCACTCAAATGAACCCAAATTAACAGTTTTAGAATTAGGTGAATCCAAGTGAATTGTATTGGTTTCCTTCACTAGGCTCCCAAAAGTGTCCAGATCGGAGTCCTTGAAGAACTCATGAGTATCAAAAACATAAGAAGCCCCAAACCCATTAACATCCCCTGAACCCTTGTCCTACCCATTATTGTTGCTCTCAGGGCTCACTCTCATGGTCCTAGTCATATTTCCAACTAAGCCCACACCCCTCCTACGTGTCCTACCATGCCTAAGCTTCTTACTAACACAGATAGGGTTCAACGACATTTTCCTAGCCTCATCAGAAGGAAGCCCACAGTGGGAAATTGGGTCATCTAGAATGACATGTTCGTCACTGCTAATGTTTAACAAAGGCCAAGTTTTGGATAACTTACTAGACCCGCCTGGGAAATTTGAAGTATTTCGAGAAAACCCAGTTCATGGTTGATTCCACTGCTTCTGCTTCTTCCTCCTAATAAGGTCCTGTGAAGAATAAGAAAAGGCAACATAATGATCTCTTATCTCTCCCAATCTCATGCTGGGTCTTCTTTATCTCTTGTTGTTCACAATAATATATGTTGAGGAGCCCCCCATTGGAGGGGGAGTCCCTCTGCATTACCAGTCCCAATCTCATGATGTCCATGGTCCTGGGCTCAAGATCCATGAGAACAACCCACAAAAAAAACCTCCCAAATCTCCCCTCATTGTAGTACACATTCACATTCACATTGTTATCAAGATGCATGAGAACAGCCCGCGGAACAAACCTCCCACAACTCCCCTCATTGTAGTACACATTCACATTCACATTGTTATCAACGATGTGAGTTATGATGGAGGGTTTGACTTTGGCAGTGACTTTGGCGGAGACTGATGGTGGTGATTTGGCGGAGACATGTCATGTATCCATACACTATGGACAGACGTCAAAAATGAGAGAGTGAACTCCCCCTAAAAGAACACCTTCGACATAATAATAAATATGTTCCATTATTAAAACAATTAGAAGTTTAGGCTTGGGCTAAGCGTGTTCAATGAATTTTAGTGCTAAGTCGATATCATATTTTGTATTTGGTTTGTGATGATGTAGATGTCAATTAAATTGTTACTTTGTGAAATTATATAGAAATTAGGAATGCCATACAAAAATATCGTTTTATTTTTATAAATAAAATTGTGATTTGTTTTATAAGAGTAGTGTGAACAATGAGCTTTTTCCTATTTTTTGAGAAACTTGTTTTTTATCATTTCACCCTTTAGATGGTTTAGGTTTTTCTTTTTATGCAGTGTGCGCATGTGACTAAGAATAGTTATGGGTTGTATGCATGTGGCATGCATATGAATAAGAATATTTGGGGAAAATTATATGTAATATCTTGAAATTATTTCTACAATTAGTATGTGACTAAGAATAGTTTTGCATTGTATGTGCACAAGCAAGTTTGCAATTTCCAAGGGGCACATAATGACAATGATAATCAAAACGAAAGGTCTCATTACCCATTAAATTTTATCTTTCCTAGTTACAGGAGCCTGCTTTCAATTTTCTTATTCAAAGATCGCTCTAGGAATGAACATGCTCTATGTCTTAGAATTGTGTCTGCTATTAAAGAGATTCCAAGAGACTATACAGATTCTTCATATGATTTGCTTCTTAATCCTATATATTTTGATCAGAGGCCAATTGGATTTTTCGATGGTGTTGCTGCAAGAGGTGAATGTGGTGTTGGTATAGTATTAAGGTTGAATGGGTCTCATTACTACAGACTATTTCTAGCCATTGGTCCTGGAAGTAACTTTAAATATGAACTTTTTGGCCTTTGGGGAAGTTTATCCTTTGCCTCTTATCTTCACATCTCTGATATTATGGTGGTTGGGGATTCAAATATTATTCTTCATTCATTTGAGGGAATATATTGGCTTTACGGTCTCTCTCTCCTTACCTGGAAGAAGGAAATTTTGGAGCTAAAAAATCAATTCTCTTGGATCCAAAGTTTTCATGTCCATCATCAATTCAATACCTTTGCAGATTATCTATCAAAGGATGTGTGGTGCAGAGCCCCCCATTGTTTAACAACAATCGACTAGATCAATATTTTCCATCCATATTCCACTGAACCCACCTAAATGTTGGACAACTGAGAGGGGGGGTGAATCAGTTGTTATCATGCTTAAAAAATTATGCTTGTTTTAAACTCTTTACAAATCACTCAATGACAATCACAATAATGCAAGGAGGAAGGAACTAGAATATTCAACATCAATCACACATGAAATATACAGATACAGATATTTCCCGAGGAAACCCATAAAGGGAAAAATTTCTTCTTCTTGATATGATAAGTAATTTTTATTTTCTATACATTATCATTTTTATGAGCACCAACGCATTGTGAGGCTAACACCTCTGTTCTGCAAGCTGCAACTTGCTTAGATCACCAATTCTCTAGTTTCTCTAGCACCCACTAGAAGGAAGCACCAACTCCCTAAGTTTTCCAGCACCAACTGGATGGAAGCACCAACTTTCAGTCACACAAGCACCAACCTGTATAACAGAGAACAATAGTTCTCCCTTGCACCACCCTGCCACCCTAGTTTTTCTGGCTGCAACCAGATGGAAGCTACAACTCCTTATGTTCAAGAACCCACTTGAAAATATGAGGACACCAATCCTCCTTAGCACCTCCTTACCACCCTAAAATATAAATCTTTGCCTTTTACAACTTTATCACAGTGATACAACATTTATCTATGGCTTACCAGTCTCATCATTGTTCTTCTACACTACTCTACTCTGCCTGCATTAGTGTCTCTCTCCTTGCGTATCCTGTGCTTTCTGTTCTTCTCTCAGATATGTGTTTATGTTCCTTGCTTCTTCTACGCTTCATCTCCTACACATCGCATGCTTCTACTCGCATCAATCAGACTCAACAACACATTCATCTATTCTTTGTTCTATGTTTTTATACTCTCTGTGCACCTTATGCATGCTTCATGCACAATACCTCTACATGCTCTTCACAACGTCATTGTTCTTCCCTTCTAGTTATTCACTACAACTCACCTTCCTCCTTCATAACTTGACTGCAAAAAATACTTCACTTCTCTATTCTGCATGCATTTCTCATGTCGAGTCATCTCCTGATCATCATGGAAACTCTTCATCTTCTCTGGCGGTTCTGTTTCCTATGAGTTCATCATCAGTGGTTGTTATGCTGAGATTCCTTAGATTCTCTATCAGTCAAGACTCTTCATCTTCTCTGTCAATCACAACTAGTCAACTATGGATTCTTTGGCTTCTAATCTCCTTCCTTCGCATGACCACTAGCGGTGACCAAGCACTTATTCAAAAGGTGCTTCCCAATTTCTATATAGAAAGCGCTGGCTCCATTTCATGATATGACCTTGGGCTATGAGCTTCATGTGACAAAGAGACTGTGGGAACATCCGAAGGTGGTTTAAACCAAACTGCTTTTCGCTCCACAATTCACCACGAGCCTCCATGCGTCCTTTCTCCAAAACCATGGTTTCAATTGCAGCCCGCTCATGAAAGATTAAGGACCGAGCATGTTTTGTCCTCGCAATGGAGAATGACCATCAATCTCACGATCTTGACGGTGCTCTTGAATGGACTGTTCAGATCTATTCTCTCAACTTTGCAGACTAGAGCTCTCCTTCCTCCACCAACGGCTAAGGTTTCCTTCGTGATCCGGGCTCTAGGAGTTTCAAGTCTCAAACCTTGTTGCTCCTGACTGGATATCTTCCAGAATGGAAGATCTACTAACATTTGTCCCTTTCAATCGATGGCTCTGTCTTCTTTCATTTGTCCATGCGTAATCCTTTTTCTCAATGATCAGATGACACATGTCCTCCAAACCAACAGATGAGATCGATTTCGCGATACAGGATCCAGGAGTTTCAATTCTTAAGTTCTCGTTTGCTCCCGGAGCATTTCACCTGGAGTCCATGATCCAACGACATGTGTCCCTCTCGGATCAATGGTTGAGATCTCCTTCGTGTCTCCAAACTTTGGAGATTTCAATTCTTAAACTCTCGTACATCCTTCCTTTTCTTTTTCCCGGAGTTGACAATCCACTGACACGTGTCCTCTTTAATCCAATGACTATCCTCCGCTCCGGGACTTCGGCCTTCGGGACTTTAGGTCTTTGGGAGATTATTGGTGATAAAACTCCTGAAGCAAAACTCCCAGAGTGATGTAACTCTTGCGTCACTCGATGATGTGTCATGATCCAAGCAGTTGCCACGTGTCACTTGGATTTGTGATTTCCACGTACCTTAAATGTCGAATGTACTCTGATTGCACCATGTGTCCTTGCTGGCGTAGTCAGCCATGTGTCCTTATTGAATCAATGGTCCTTGTCCTCCCTTTGATCGACGATTGTGATAAAATCGCGACTTCACGTGTTGGGTGTTTGAACGTGAACCAACCCTGACTCTTCCAACTCCGGATATCTGAAATACTCTAGATCAACGACCCACAACCCTATGTAATCCAATGGTCCATATATTATCGAGACTTCTCATTTCGCGAAGTTGGAGGACTACTCACCTCCCTTCTCCTGACTCCCAATTTTTTGAAACTTGCTCCAGATCAATGGCCCACAACCCTCTATGATCCAACGGTCTAGATCTTATCGAGATTTTTCATTTGGCGAAGTTGGAGGACTACTTACATTTGAATTTTCCAGTTCACGAGTAAGAAAGATGTTGATCTCTTGCCACGTGTCCTCTGGATCCAAAGGTTCAAATGTCATCGTGATTTCACATTTCATGGAGTTGGAGGATGGCTCTCATCCATTATCCTCTTTGCAGTTATACTAGATCCGACGGATGTTGGTCCTCAGTGCTCAGATCCAATGGATCAGATCTGTACTTCTCCTCTGCGCTTCCTCTGGTCACTAGACTATGATCTAATGGACATCGGGTATTCGGGATTGGTGATCCAACGACCATTGTCGCTCCTCCTCCTGAGCTTACGCATCCTCTCGACTTGGAAGAATTTCTAAGTGTCAAAGGCCTCGACCTTTGATCCTTCTACGAGTCCTAATGACTTGGACCTCGTTTGCGCTTCTAGAAACTACTATCTCTTCTGAGATTTCTCGTCTCTACATATTGTTTGCTTCTGCACTTGAGCTTATGTTGTTCCTTTTTTTCCATCGATGCACACTCTGATATTTCCATCAATGACAAGCACACTCTACCTATAAACATGCCAACATCATTTTTGTTATTTCCTGTAAACATACCATCGTCACTGTTGTTCTTGCCATCAATGACAAGCATGCTCTTCCTGTAAACATGCTAATAATATCCCCCTTTGGCATTGATGGAAACCCTGAAAGACTGCATTGTTCTACTTAGATATCCAGAACACACCTTGTATCCCCCTTTCGCATCAATGTCAAAGAAAACATGCTCCCCCTGAGCTGTTGTAGTACTTGTCAGAGGTATGATATATTCAACCAATACATACTCCCCCTGACAGGATGGACCCTCTTAGGTTGATAATGGGTTCATGCCCAACTTCTCGCGTAGATACTCAAACTCAGCTTTTGCAAGCGGTTTAGTGAAGATATCAACAATCTAATATATAATGCAAAGAAACAATAGTGTTGGTCAACTGTTCCCTCAAGAAGTGATACTTTATGGGTATATGCTTGGTCTTGGAATGAAACATAGGGTTCTTTGACAAAATGATTTCACTGGTATTAGCACAATGAATTGGGATCGGTGCAATACATTTTACCTCCAATTCTGCAAGTGTTTGAATCATCCACAATACTTGAGTATAGTAGGTGGCATATGTGTTGGCATGTTTACAGGAAGAGTGTGGTTTTCATTGATGGCAAGAACAACAACAATGATAGAATGCTTACAGGCAGAGTGTGCTTGTCATTGATGGCAAGATCAGAGTGTGCATTGATGGAAAAACAGGAACAACGTAAGCTCAAGAGGATTAGTGCAGAGTCACACATAGTGCACAGGTGTGCGCTAGGGCCGAGGTTAACTCATTGCAAAATCTCAAGAGAGATAGCGTAAGGTTGAGGCCTTTGACACTTAGAAATTCTTACAAGTCAGGAGGATGTGTAAGCTCAGGAGGAGAAGTGACAGTGATCATTGGATCCCATTCAGAATTCTCGATGACCATCATATCTGAATTCAGATAGGACGAGCACGCAGATGGAGGACAGATATCGGGCGTTATATCCGAGCGCGGAGTCTGATTGTCGTTGGATCCAGGAGAACCTGCACGTTCTTTAAAGTGCAAGGTGAATCGGGCTTACAAAATCCTGAAAGCAGGAGGACCATCCATCTTCGGGCAGGACACGTGGTCACAGATCGTCATTTCGCTGACTAAAACGTCAAAGGAAGGAAGTTCTCTAACCTTACAACTCGCGATAATATCTGGGTCGTCACAGAAGGACCAACATCCGTTAGATATGGTGAAGCTGCAAGGCGGATAAGACCAAGAGTCATCCAACTCTCCAAAAATGTGAAGGAATCCTGGCCATCCATCGAGGACAGTCATAAATCGTTGGATCTGGAGGACACATGTCGAAAGATCGTCATTTCACTGACTGGAAAGTCAAAGGCATGAGGTTATCTATCATTTCAACTCGCAATATGAGAAGTTGTGAAAAGATCTGAGCCATCATATTGAGGAGAAATCTGGGCCGTCGATCCAAGAAGGACGCGTGGTGAAATTGCAATAATATCTAGACCGTTGGTTCCATAAGTCACATGGCGAAAGATTGTCGTTTCACTGGCTGGAACGTCAAAGGCACGAAGTGCTATAACCTTCCAACTCATGATATGATCTGAGTCATTGAATCAAGGATGAATATGGGCCGTCAGAACCAAGAGGTAGTTCATGACAGACCACATCAGAAAGGATAGGTGGCAGTCTACGTCAGCAAGGGCACGTGGCGCAATCATACAAGGAAAAGTGTCAAGTTTACTCGGCAACTGAGGCCACTGGAAATCACAGTTCTGAGTGACATGTGGTAGACACTCAGCTTATGACATGTCATTGGGTGATGCAATAATGAAATCACTCTGGGAGTTTAGTTTCGAGAGTTTTAGCATTAATACTCCCCCAAAGTCCCAAAAGCTGAAGTTCTAGGACGGAGGATAGTCATTCGATCAGCATGGATCGTGGACCGTTGATCTGAAGAGGGAGGTGCTCAAATGAATATCCAATGGTCATATCTCATGGTCACATCTTCGAGAGCTACAAAGCAGAGCTAGAGCTTCCAAGCTCCATTTCAGAGATCGCGACTTGGAAAATCAAGATGCCTCATCTCCAGATTCCCGAATTGTGAATTGCGAAAGAACCTTATGGATAAACACTTGGTCATTGCTAATGGTCATGTGAATAGAAGGAGCTAGCATAGCTAGGCTCCATTCCAGGTATCGGGAATTACAGAGGAAGGATTCAAGGAGACTCACAGGAGAATCCTCGAAACGCGAGTCACGAAAGCACCTTCTAAACATGTGTTTGGTCACCACCTTAGGGCACATGTGAAAGGAAAGGTGAAAGGTACCAAAGGCATAAGGCTACAGAGGTTCGCATTGTAACTTCTAGAAACCACTGATGGTTTATGTCAGAGGAATCGAGGAGACTTCAGGGTGATTTCCAAAGGAGTCGAAGAGTATCGAGGCATCTTCCAGTGGAATGAAGACTTATCATAGAGACAATTGACATATTCAAGAGAGGATGAAGAGTCTGGACTGCCACAGAAGCTAAGGAATCTCAGCATAACACCTAGTGATGATGAACGCATGGGGGTAACCGCTAGAGAAGACGAAGAATTTCCATGATGATCACCAGAGGACTCGACATGGGAAGAGCATGCAGAACAATTGCACATACAACCTGCACAAGGAGCAAAGAGACTATAAAAATGCAGAACAAAGAAGAGATGGGCGTAGTTGTTGAGAATGATTCATGCGTGAAGAAGGATCAAGGTGCATCAGCTGAAATGCACAGAAGAGGAATGGTGCATAGAAGGGACATGCGGCACAGAGCATAAAAGGAAGAAGAACAGAAAGTGCAAGGAATGTGTGCAGGAAGACACTGATGCAGGCAGAGCAGAGAAGTGTAGCAGAATAGTGATGAGACCGGTAAGCCATTGATGAACATTATATCATTGTAATAAGTTTCAGTAACAAATATTTATATTTTAGGGTGGAATGGAGGTGATTGGAAGGATTGTTGTCCTCAGAGGTTCAAGTGGGTTCTTGAACACAGGGGAGTTATAGATTCCATCTGATTGAATCCAGATAAATCAGGGTGGTAGGGTGGTGCAAGGGAGAACAAGTGTTCTCTGATATACAGGTCGGTGCCTGTGTATCTGGAAGTTGGTGCTTCCATCTAGTTGGTGTTGGAACAGTGAGGGAGTCGGTGTTTCCTTCTAGTTGGTGCTAGAGAAATCAAAGAGTTGGTGCTCTCAACAAGTAGCAGCTTGCAAAATAGAGGTTGTAGTCTCATTATTGGTTGGTGCTCATAAGATTGATAATGTAAAGAAAATAATTATCATATAAAGAAGAAGTGGTTTTCACCCTTTATGGGTTTCCTCAGGAATATCTGTCTTTGTATTATATATGTGCATCTCTGATGTTGAATACTCTACTTCTTATTTATTTTGATCATCATTGAGAAGTTTTGTAATGAATTTATAAATCAATATAATTGTTGAAGCACAGTAACAACTGATTCACCCCCCCCCCTCTCAATTTTCCAACAATTGGTATCAAAGCCAACCCCTTTTATCTAAGGGTAGATCCTAGAGCTTAAACATGTCAATCCATGAAGGAACCTCAACCAATAAGGCCCCTCTATTCAATGGAACAAACATTGCCTTCTGGAAAGTTAAAATGAGAACCTACATAATGACTTTAGGAGTAGATGTCTGGGATGTGGTGGAGACTGGTTATACAAAGCCAATTTTACTAGCTAGTAAGGATGACAAGCTAGAATTTAGCTTCAACGCTAAGGATATGAATGATATCTTGAGTGGGCTTGCAGAAGAATAATTTGTAAAAGTTATGCACCTAGAAACTGCCAAAGAAATGTGGGACAAAATCATTAGCATTTATGAAGGTAATGAGAAGGTAAAGGACGCCAAGCTTCAAACCTGCAGAGTATAGTTTGAACAGTTGAAGATGAAAGAGGATGAAACTGTTGGAAAGTAATTTCTGAGAGTTGAATAAATGGTAAATGAAATGAAAGCACTTGGTGAAAAAATTGAGGAACCTTCTTTAGTTCAAAAAATTTTGAGATCTCTACCAGATAGGTTCAACCCGAAGGTCTCTGCTATAGAATAACTTAATGATATAAAAGCCTTGGATTTTGATCAAATTATAGGAACGTTGACTTCATATGAAATGAGAATAGTTAAAGATAAACCCACCTCCAGAGAAGCATCATTTAAGGCAGACAAGAATGAGGATTCTGAGCCTGATGAAATTGAAGCAAAATTTGTGAGAAGACTGAAGAAGGGATCAGGCAAATACAAAGGTAAACTACCTTTCAAATGTTTCAACTGTGGTAATATAGGTCATTTTTCAAATAAATGTCCTCACAAAAGAAAAGATCAGACATATGATGATGAGGAGAAGCACAAACACAGAAATTTCTTTAAAGAGAATAATTTTAAGAAGAAAATTCTTTGTGTAAACAATGATGATGATCCTTCAGATGATGAAGTCAATGATTCCTATATTGAATATGTTAGTACTCTGTAATTTTCCCAAGGCTATGGAGGTAGTCACAGAGGCAACATCAAAACCAATTCGAGTCAGGGATCTAGCCCTCTGAGACTCAGAGAGGGATCTCTCTGTCAAATTTATCTTTGTTAGAGATTTGATCTTAGGCTAGCTATGGAGAATAGGATATGTTTCTAAGTTGGGTAGGTGTAGGGAAGAGGAACCATGGGCAATGGAGTCACAATCTGATATTTAATAAAAAACAAATCCTACAGACAACCTTACAGGTCAAGGTAGGAAAATCACTGGATTCTTCGTAAGCTTGGGGTATGGTAGAGGGGGGAAAATGTTAAGAGGTCAAATTAAAGACAAAGCGGTAAAAACTTTTGCGTTTAACTTTTAGTGGAAAACATTGGCATTGCTTTAAGCTGGGAACAAGGTGTTTTTACAAAAATCCTGATCTTAAATCTATTTGAAACAATGGAGAAGACAAACATATATGATAACAGAGGAAAACAAAATCACAATGAGAAAAAAATTCACCAATGAATTTGACACAAGAATCCTGTAACTATTGCGACTGTATTATTGAATTGATGAAAAATATAGGAGGCTCTGTGAGTTGTTTACAAAAACTAAATCATGGTCTCCTCTCCTTCTACACATTTTATTCCATACAATATATAAAAAAGACTCTCCTTGGGTTCCCGAGGTCGAATTCAACCACCTCGGCCAAAAATAGCAAGAAATCCCCCAAAATATCGAACTGTCCGCCATGAAAGGCGGGCCTAATTTCTGCAAAAAAGGGGTTCGAACAGACATCTGTTTCTCTTCAACGATGACACCTGGGAAAAAAATGAAGTATTTTATTGTATATGGGCATGTTCTGGACAAAAACCTCCTTCGATTTCGCCAAATTCGCCTCCAGCTCGCCGTAATAGCTCCCATAAAATCAAGACTGTAACGGAAAAATGAAAAACTGGAAAAAGGGCCTCGAAGATGGTTTCGATTCTCTCTTCTCATGGCACATGTGAAAAAAATGAGAGAGGTTTTTGTTATTCATCCCATTATGGAGACAAACCTCTCTCTATTTCTTAAAATTTGCTTTCCTTCACCCGAAATAGGCTTCGAAATATGACATGCTGAACAGGAAAAAATGGGTGCAATTTGGGAAAAAAGGTTTTTTTTGGGATAGGTGGTATTACGAACCCCCCTTGAGGTGGTAAGAGGTTTTAGGGGGGGGGTCCACTGGCCTGTGGGGATGACAAGTGTCCAGGGGGTGGTAATGGAATAAAACCATTCCAGACCCCCCCCCCCCCTCTCATTAAACTTCGGATGGCAATGGGATGTAGTCGACTAGACAAAAGGACAAAGGAGTGAGGGCACAACGTGGATGAAGGATGCAATAGGGTGATGGAGGATCGGGTGAAATGGATGGAGGTGAAAATGGGATCAACCGAGCCAGACTTCGTCATCACGAGAGAAACACTAGATCAACAGTCGAAGAATTGAGTTACATATAATTATAGGACCCCAAAAAAAGATAAACTAAATGACTTCATATTTATGGAAAAAGAGGATTATGATAATAAAAGCATAGGAAGTGATGCTAATGAAGAAGAATTTTTTGTTAACGTAGAAGGAGAACTGATCAGTGCACTAGAAGATCTTGACAGACTTAGAATTAAGATGAGAAAGAAAAACCAATTGCTGATACAGTTCAAGAAAGGAAGTAAAGAACCTGACAAAGAATTTGCCCTGCTAAAAGTGGAATTAGAAGAGACAAAGAAAATCAAAGACATTATGAAACAACAATTATTAGAAAAGAAGGCAAGATGTGAAGTTCTGGAGGAAGAAGTAGTGAAAACTAGGAAAGAGATGGAGAAGTTTCAAGCCTTGTATCATCAAAATCTGTCAAGTATCAAAGCCTCAAAATAATTGGCCACCATTCTGAATCAGCAAAGAAACCCAAAGTTGAAAACAGGTCTGGGTTATGAAGAGGGATCAAGTAGTGATCATCCAAGCAACAACGAACCCATCAAGTTTTTCAAATCTACCATCTATGACAACAAAAAAACTGCAGAAACAAAAGAATATAATCAACTACCCAGGAGGAGTAAGGAAAGAGGTACCAGAACTGAAACTATAGATCAGAGAAATAATGTACTCTTTGTTCAAAGTAATCATCAACATTGAAGAAATCGACCTTCTCAAAGAAGACAACCATTTTCCAGGTACCAACTTTTTTTCTATGGATATTGTTTTTTATGTTCTAACTTTGGTCATAAAGCTGTAAACTGTTCTTTAAAATTGAGATATGAGCAATCAAGACATTCAAGGTATAGATATCTTCCACAACAAAGAATGAGACAACGAAGTAACAAACCACCATAGACTGCAAATCACTTGATGGATGGGAAAAGGACATAGGTTAAGCATAACAATCGTTAGGATCCTTTATTCGACAAACCAGAATGTTACATCTGTCATAACTATGGACATAAAGCTGTTGACTGTCACTTAAGGAACTATGAACCAGATTTGAATTCCCCTACTAAAAATGTCAAGGTTTGGAAGAAGAAATAAAGTGACAAGTGTGGATTAGTGTTGTCAGCTCAAAGACAAAAGAACCCTTGGTATATAGACAGTGGATGCTCCAAACATATGATGGGAGACAAAGTTAAGTTTCTATCTCTAAGTGAAAGCAAATCAGGAAACACAACCTTTGGAAATGATGCTCCAAGTAAAATCAAGGGTAAAGGGATGGTGAGTTTAAGTAATGGAAAAGTAAAATCCCAAGATGTTCTTCTTGTAGATGGGTTGAAACATAATCTACTCATTGTAAGCCAAATGTGTGACAGAGGATGTGAAGTGGTGTTAACTTCCAAGGACTGCAAGATAAAGTCTGTAAACTCAGGACAAGTGGTGGCTAAAGGCATAAGGATAGAAAATAATGTATATGTGTTGAAAGAAGATAGAGAATAATGTCATCTAAGAAAACATGATGAGAGATGGTTATGGCATAGGAGACTTGGACATATAAACTTTGATCACTTAATCAAACTCAAAAATCTTGAGGCAGTAAAAGATCTTCCAAGAATATCAAAGCCACAAGATTCTGTGTGTAAACCCTACCAAGTAGGAAAGCTTATCAAGACACAGTTTAAATCCAAGAGCTCTACTTCAACAGAGAAACCACTCCAACTAGTTCATATGGATTTATGTGGAACATAAGACAGGAAGGGACAGGGAAAGAAAACTACTTCATGTTGATCATTGATGATTACTCCAGACTTAATTGGGTTGCCTTTCTCAAGGAAAAAGATGAATCATTTGAGAAATTTAAAATATTTAAGTCTTTAACTGATAATCAAACAGGAAAGAGGTTAAAGGCAGTAAGATTAGACATAGGAGGAGAATTTGTGTGAAGTGAGTTCAAGGAATTCTATGATAAACATGGGATCAAGAGAGAATACACAATCCCAAGAACTCCACAACAAAATGGAGTAGTTGAGAGGCAAAACAAAACAGTGCAACAAATGGTCAGATCAATGATGAATGAGAATAACATTGGTCAAACCTACTGGGTAGAAGCAATACACACAACAGTCCATGTTCTTAACAAAGACCAACTCATACCACACATCGACAAGACACCTTATGAACTGTGGTATGGGAGACTTGCTTCAATCAAACACTTCAAAGTCTTTGGGAGTAAGTGTTACATAAATAATAATGATGAGAACCTTGGAAAGTATGATGACATGGCTGATGAAGGCATCTTCTTAGGGTATGCTACAAACAGTAAAGGATACAGATGCTATAATAAGAGGCTGCATAGATTGGTTGACTGTATTGACATAAAAGTTGATGAATGAATCCCAGAAAGAGAGGTGAAAAATATTGAATCAACAACAAAGCTTATAGATGAAGTTGAATTTGAATAGGTCCAAGAATTAGAACAAGAAGACTCTGAGCTAGATGAGGAGCGAAAAATTCAGACACACTCAAATCAACAAACAACATCAAATTCCTCCTCCAAAATCACTCAAAAGAATCATCCTGCAAGTCAAATAATTGGTGAAAAAGACAAAGGTGTACAAACCAGGAGAAAGATAATAAAAAACACTGAACAATCACATATAGCCTTCATATGCATGATGGAACCCAAGAATTTTAATGAAGCTAGCAAAGATGACCATTGTGTTAAAGCCATGAATGATGAACTTGATCACATTGAGAAAAACAATACGTGGGAGATGGACCCTAGACCTGAAGGTAAAAACATAATGTGTTCCAAATGGATCTTTAAGAATAAGTTGAATGAGCAGGGACAAGTTGTCAGGAACAAAGAAATATTGGTATGTAAAGGCTATGCTCAAATATAAGGACTGGATTTTGATGAAACATTTGCACCCATAGCAAGATTAGAAGCTATCTGAATTTTTCTTGCCTATGCTTGTCATAAAAGGTTTAAAGTCTATCAAATGGATATCAAGTCATCTTTTCTAAATGGATATTTAAACGAAGAAGTCTATATGGAAAAACCAGAGGGTTTCAAACTGCCTAATAACCCTGACTTTGTATGCAATATGAAGAAAGATTTATATGGGTTAAAACAAGCCCCTCGTGCCTGGTATCACAGACTAGATATATATCTCCAAGACAAAGGGTTCAAGAGAGGAACAATTGACAACAATCTATATATCAAAATAGAGGGTAATTATTTTCTCATCATGTTGGTCTATGTAGATGACATCATCTTCGAATGTAATAAGGATTCATTGGTACAATGGTTTGCTTCTACCATGGAGTCTGAGTTTGAAATGTCTATGATAGGAGAACTGTCATTTTTTCTTGGTCTGCAAATTACTCAAAGGTCTAAAGGAATGTTCATTTCTCAAGAAAAATATCTAAGAGAAATGTTGAAAAGGTTTCAAATGGAAGATTCTAAACCTATGGGCACACCTATGGTTACTGGATGCAAATTAAGCAAGGATGATGACTCACCTGATGTTAATCAAATTTCATATAGGTCAATGATAGGAATCCTGTTGTACATGAAGACATCTCATCCAAACATAATGCATGTTGTTGGAATGGTAGGAAGATATCAATCTGCACCTAAACAAATTCATTTTCTAGCTATCAAAAGGATATTCAAATATTTGAAAGAAACAATGAATTATGGCCTATGGTATCCTAAGAATCAGAATTTTCAATTATCAGTCTACTCAGATGTTGATTGGGCTAACTGCGTTGATGAAAGGAAAAGCACGAGTGGAGGTGCGTTCTTCTTAGGAGATTCTCTAGTAGGGTGGTTGAGAAAAAAGAAAGGCTCCATTTCTTTATCAACTACAGAGGCATAATACATTGCTGCTACTACTTTTTGCACTCAGGTATTATGGATGATTCAGATACTTGTAGATTTGGAGGTAAAATATACTGCACCGATCCCAATTCATTATGATAACACTAGTGCCATAAGTGTGTTAAAGAATCCTGTATTCCACTCCAAGACCAAGCATATTCCCATAAAGTACCATTTTTTGAGAGAGCAGGTCACCAATCAGATTGTTTAGGTTCATTACATTTCAACCATAGAACAAACTGCAGACATCTTTACTAAACCCCTAGCCAAAACACCTTTTGAATATATCTATCAGAAGCTGGGTCTCACATCTAAAGAGAATTCATCCTGTTAGGGGGAGTTTGTGTTGGTTGAATATATGATACCTCCTAAACATACTACAACAACTCAGGGGGAGCATGTTTTATTTGACATTGATGTCAAAGGGGAAGAAAAGGAGTGGTCTGGACCAGATGCTATAGTTGGAGGTCCAAACAGATTAGTGCAACCATTCAGGGTTTCCATCAATGCGAAAGGGGGATATTGTTGGCATGTTTACAAGCAGAGCATGTTTGTCATTGATGGCAAGAAAAACAACAACGATAACATGCTTATAGACAAAGTGTCATTTTCATTGATGGCAAGATCAGAGTGTGCATCGATGGCAAAACAGGAACAACCTAACCTCAGGAGGATTAGCGCAGAGTCGCACGCAATGCGTAGGTGTGCGCCAGGGCCGAGGTTAATTGTTTGCCAAATCTCAAGAGAGATAGCATAAGTTTGAGGCCTTTGACACTTAGAAATTATTCCAAGTCAAGAGGATGCGTAAGTTTGGGAGGAGAAGCAACAGTGATCGTTGGATCCCATTCCGAATTCCCGATGACCATCAGATCTGAATTCAGATAGGATGAGCACGCAGATGGAGGAAAGATCTCGGGCGTTATATCCGAGCATGTGGTCTGACCATCATTGGATTGAGGAGAACTTGCACATTCTTTAAAGTGAAAGCTGAATTGGGCTTACAAAATCCTGAAAGCAGGAGGACCATCCATCTTCGGGCAGGACACGTGGTCACATATTAGCATTTCGTTGAATAAAAGGTAAAATGAAGGAAGTTCTCTAACCTTCCAACTCGCGATAAGATCTAGGATTTCAGATCTGGAGTAATTACTAAGGACCAACAACTGTTAGATCTGGTGAAGCTACAAGGCGGATAAGACCAAGAGTCATCCAACTCTCCAAAAATGTGAAGGAATCTTGGCCGTCCATTGAGGACAGTCACGGATCATTGGATCCAGAAGACACATGTTGAAAGATCGTCATTTCGCTGACTGGAAAGTCAAAGGCACGAGGTGATCTATCATTCCAACTCACGATATGCAAAGTTGTGAAATGATATGAGTCGTCGGATCAAGGAGAAATTTGGACCGTTGATCCAAGAAGGACACGTGGTGAAATCATGATAATATTTGGACCGTTGGTTCCATAAGACACGTAGCGAAATATCGTCGTTTCGCTGATTGGAAATTCAAAGGCACAAAGTTATCTAACCTTCCAACTCGCAATATGCGAAATCATGATATGATATGAGCTGTTGGATCAAGGATGAATCTGGGTCGTCAGATCTAGGAGGTAGTTCATGAAAAACCATGTCAAAAAGGACAGGTGGCAGTCTACTTTAGCAAGGAAACGTGGCACAATCATACAAGGACAAGTTTGAAGTTTACTCGGCATCTCAGGCCAATGGAAATCACAATTCTGAGTGGCACGTGGTAGCCACTCGGCTTATGAAATGTCATTGAGTGACGCAAGAATGACGTCACTCTAGGAGTTTAGTTTCGGTAGTTAGCATCAATACTCCCTCAAAGTCCCGAGAGATGAAGTTCTAGGACGAAGGATAGTCGTCCAATCACCATGGATAATGGTCCATTGATCTGAAGAGCGAAGCGATCAAATGACTATTCAATGGTCATATCTCGTGGTCACAATGTTGATAGCTGGAGGGAAAATCTATAGATGCCAAGCTCCATTTCGTAGATCACAACTTGGAGAGTTGAGATGCCTCATCTACAGATTCCTGAATTATGAATTACGAAAGTGCCTTATGGATAAGCGCTTGGTCATTGCCAATGGTCACGTGAATAGAAGGAGCTAGCGTATCTAGGCTCCATTCTAGGTATCAGGAATCACAGAGGAAGGAGTCAAGGAGGCTCATGGAAGAATCCCCGAAAATCATGTCACGAAAGCACCTTCTAAACAGGCGTTTGGTCACCACCTGAGGGCACATGTGAAAGGAAAGGTGAAAGGTGTCAAAGGCATAAAGCTGCAAAGGTTCGCATTATAACTTCTAGAAACCACTAATGGTTTCTATCAGAGGACTCAAAGAGACTCCAGGGTGATTTACATAGGATCCAAAGAGTCTTGAGGCATTTTCCAGTGGAATGAAGACTGATCATAGAGATGATTGACAAATGCAAGAGAGGAAGAAGAGTCTAGACTGCCAGAGAAGCTAAGGAATCTCAACATAATGTCGAGTGATGATGAATGCATGGGGGTAACCTCCAGAGAAGATGAAGAGTTTCCATGATCATCACCAGAGGACTCGACATGGGAAGAGCATGCAGAAGCATTGCGCATACATCCTGCACAAGGTGCACAGAGACTATAAAAATGCATAACAGAGAAGAGATGGGCATAGTTGCTGAGAATGATTCATGCGTGAAGAAGGATCAGGGTGCAATAGCTAAAATGCATAGAAGAGGAATGGTGCATAGAAGGTACATGGCGCACATAGCACAAAAGGTAGAAGAACAGAAAGCGCAAGGAATGTGTGCAGGAAGACACTGATGCAGGTAGAGAAAAGAAGTGTAGCAGAATAGTGATGAGACTGGTAAGCCATTGATGAACATTATATCACTGTAATAAGTTTCAATAACAAATATTTATATTTTAGGGTGGAAGGGAGGTGATAGGGATGACTATTTTCCTCAGAGGTTCAAGTGGGTGCTTGAACACAAGGGATTTATAACAACCATTTGATTGAAGCCAAATAAATCAGGGTGGTAGGGTGGTGCAAGGGAGAATAAGTGTTCTTTGATATACAGTTTAGTGCCTATGTAACTGGAAGTTGGTGCTTCCATCCAGTTGGTGCTGGAACAATGAGGGAGTTGGTGCTTCCTTCTAGTTGGTGCTAGAGAAATCAAAGAGTTGGTGCTTCCTTTTAGTTGGTGCTAGATAAATCAGAGATTTGGTGCTCTCAGCAAGTAGCAGCTTGCAAAATAGAGGTTGTAGCCTCATTATGAGTTGGTGCTCATAAGATTGATAATGTACAGAAAATAATTATCATATAAAGAATAACAGGTTTTCACCCTTTATGGGTTTCCTCTGGAATATCTGTCTCTGTACTATATATGTGTGTGACTGATGTTGAATACTCTGCTTCTTATTTATTGTGATCATGATTGAGAAGTTCTGTAATGAATTTATAAATCGATATAATTGTTTAAGCACACAAACAATTGATTCACCCCCCCTCTCAGTTGTCCAATAATTTGCAATGTATTCAGCTTATGTAGTTGATAAGGAAACTGAACCTTGCTTCTTGCTCAACCATGATACAAGGGAATCTCCTAAGAAGAATTCAACTCCACTCGTGATTTTCCTTTCATCCATGCAGTTATCCCAATCAACATTTGAATAAACTAATAGTTGAAAATTCTGATTCCTAGGATACCATAGGCCATAGTCCATTGTTCCTTTCAAGTATCTGAATATTCTTTTGACAGCTAATAAATGACTCTGTTTAGGTGCGGCCTGATATCTTCCTACCATTCCAACAACATGCATTATGTCTGGATGAGATGTTGTGATGTACAATAGGATGCTTGTCATAGACCTATATGAACTATGATCAAAATGAGGTGAATTATCATCCTTTCTTAACTTACATCCAGTAACCATAGGTGTGCTCATAGGTTTAGAATCTTCCATTTAAAACCTTTTCAACATTTCTCTTAGATATTTTTATTGAGAAATAAATATTCCTTCAGACCTCTGAGTAATTTTTGGGCCAAGAAAAAATGGCAGTTCCCCTATCATAGACATTTCAAATTCAGACTACATGGCAGAAGAAAACCATTTAACCAATGAAGCATTATTATTACCGAAGATGATGTCATCTACATAGACCAACACAATGAGTAGATCATTACCTTTTGTTTTGATATATAGATTGTTATCAATTGTTCATCTCTTGAACCCTTTGTCTTGCAGATACATATCCAGTCTGTGATACCAGGAACGAGGAGCTTGTTTCAACCCATATAAGGCTTTCTTTAGCTTGCAGACAAAGTCAGGGTTATCTGACAGTTGGAAACCCTCTGGTTGTTCCATATAGACTTCTTCTTTTGGATCTCCATTTATAAAACATGACTTGACATACATTTGATAGACTTTAAACAGTTTATGACAAGCATAAGCAAGAAACATTCTAATAGCTTCTAATCTTGCTACAGGCGCAAATGTTTCATCAAAATCTAGTCCTTCTATTTGAGCATACCCTTTATAGACCAATCGGGCTTTATTCCTGAAAATTTTTCCTTGTTCATTCATTTTATTTTTAAACACCCATTTGGAGCCAATTACATTCCTATATGTCAGTCTAGGAACAAGCTCCCAAGTATTGTTTTTCTCAATCTGATGCAGTTCCTCGTTCATTGATTTTAACCAATTTACATCTTCATTGGCTTCATTGAAGTTTTGGGTTCCACCATGGATATGAAGGTTATATGTGATTTCTCGGTGTTTTTGATTATCCTTTCCCTGGTTTGTACACCTTTGTCTTTCTCACCAATTATCTGACTTGCAAGATGATTCTTTTGAGTAATTCTGGAGGAAGAGTTTGATGTTGTCTGCTGATTTGGGTCTGCCTGAGTACTTGCATCTTCATCTGACTCAGAGCCTTATTGTTCTGATTCTTGGACCTATTTAGCTTCAACTTCACCTATATCCTCTGTCGTTGATTTAGTATTGTTCACCTTTCTTGCTAGGACTCCTTCATCAACTTTTATGTCAATACAATCAACCAATTTATGCAACCTCTTATTATAGAATCTGTATCCTTTGTTGTTTGTAGCATACCCTAAGAAGATGCCTTCATCAACCCTATCATCATACTTGCCAAGGTTCTCATTATTATTCTTTATGTAGCATTTACTCCCAAAGACTTTGAAGTGTTTGATTGTAGCAGGTCTTCCATGCCACAACTCATAAGGTGTCTTGTCACTATGTGGTCTGAGGTGAGATTTATTAAGAATATGGATTGTTGTGTATTGCTTCTACCCAGTAGGTTTGACCAATATTCTTATCATTCATCATTGACCTAGACATTTGATGAACCATTATGTTTTGCCTCTCAACTACTATGTTTTGCGGTGGGGTTCCTGGGATTGTGTAGTCTCTTTTGATCCCATGTTTATCACAGAACTCCTTGAAATTGCTTGACATAACTTCTCCTCCTCTATATAATCTCACAACCTTTAATCTATTGCCTGTTTGATTCTCAGTTAAATCCTTAAATATTTTAAATTTCTCAATTGCTTCAGGTTTTTCTTTGAGGAAAGCAACCCAAGTGAGTCTGGAGTAATCATCAATGATCAACATGAAGTAGTTTTCCTTCCCTATGCCTTCCTGTCTTGATGGTCCACATAGATCCATATAAACTAATTGGAGTGGTTTATATGTTGAAGTAGATTTTTTGGATTTAAATTGTTTCCTTGTTAGCTTTCCTACTTGACAGGGTTTACACACAGAATCTTGTGGCTTTGATATTCTTGGAAGATCTTTTATTGCCTCAAGATTTTTGAGCTTGATTAAGTGGTCAAAGTTTATATGTCCAAGTATCCTATGAAATAACCAACTCTCATCATGTTTTCTTAAATGATGTTCTTTTTTATCTTCTTTCAACACATATACATTGTTTTTTGTCCTTATGCCTTTAGCCACCACTTGTCCCAATTTTACAGACTTTATCTTAAAATCCTTGGAAGTGAACACCACTTCACATCCTCTGTCACACATTTGACTTAGACTGAGAAAATTATGTTTTAGCCCATCTACAAGCATAACATCCTGGGATTTTCCTTTACCATTACTCAAACTCACCATCCCTTTACCCTGGATTTTACCTGGTTCATCATTTCCAAAGGTTACATTTCCTATTTTTATTTTACTTATAGATAGAAACTTATCCTTGTCACTAGTCATGTGCTTGGAACATCCACTGTCTATATACCAATGGTCTTTTTGTTTTTGAGCTGAAAGTACTAGACCACATTTTTCACTGTCTTTCTTTTTCCATGTGCTGGCATTTCTATCTAAAGTATTTATCCTTGGATCAGCCTTGTACTTCTTGAAATGGCAGTTTGCAGATTTGTGGTCAAAGTTATGACAGTTATAACATTCAAGCTCATTTTTCAGTAGGTCAAAGTGATTGGTTCTATGTTGTCTATTCATTGGCTTCTTAGGTCTATGTTGTAAATATTGTCTATTTCTTGACCTCCTCAGTTGCATGTCTCTAAACTTAATTTGACAGTTTACAATCTTATGACCAAAATTAGAACAGTAAAAACGGTAACCATGAAAGAAATTTTGGTACCTGAAGGATGGCCTTCTTCTTGGCATTTGTTTCTCCATCTTCTGATCTCTTTGTTTCTGATCATGGATCATCTTGTATTTATTATCTTTAGGTGATAGAGTACTGTCATGGTCCTATTGTATTCTTTCTTGGAACTTGATCATCTTTACTGGATCTTTGCTTTCTGGTTGTTTGTTGCTTGAACCATTTACATAACCTAAACCAGTCTTCAACAACGGAGATCTTTGTTTGCTCAAAATTTCATTTAGTTCTGCTTTGGCTTTAATGCTTGGAAGATTTTGAAGATACAATTTTTTAAACTTCTCCATCTCTTTTCTCATTTTTACTACCTCTTCTTCCAAGGCTTCACATCTTGCCTTCTTTTCTGATAACTGTTGTTTAAGAATGTCCTCCATTTTCTTTGCATATTCTAATTCCACTTTTATTAGGGAAAAGGCTTCATTAGGTTCTTTAGTTTCTTTCTCAAAATGTATCAGCAATTGTTTTTTATTTTTCTTCTTAGATCTGAGTCTAGCAATTTCTTCTAGAGAACTAATCAATTCTCCTTCCAGGTCAACCACAACTTCTTCATCATCAACATTACTTCCTGTTCTTTTATTATAATAGTCCTCTTGGGCCATAAGCATAAAGTCATTAACTTTATCTTCACACGAGGAGTCACTATCTGTGTCTTCTGAAGAGTCATCATTGTTTACACATAAACTTTTCTTTTTACCAAATCTCTTGGGTTTGGACTTCTTTTCAAATTCAAAATTCTGATCCTACTTCTTATGTGGACACTTAGATGCAAAGTGACCTATCTTTCCACTATTAAAACATTTGAAGGGAAATTTTCCTTGGTACTTGTCTCATCATTTCTTTGGTCTTCTCACAAATTTTGCTTCAATTTCATCAGGCTCAGAATCCTCATTCTTATCATCTTTAAATGATGCTTCTCTAGAGGTGGATTTATATTTACCTATTCTCATTTCATATGCAGTCAACATTCCTAGAAGTCGATCAAAAGGAAGAGTTTTTAGATCATTAAGTTCTTCTATAGCAGATACCTTTGGGTTGAACCTATCTGGAAAAGATATTAAAAATCTTCTGGACTAAAACTACGTCTTCAAACTTCTCACCAAGACTCTTCATGGCATTGACTAGTTCTTCAATTCTCAGAAAGTACTTCCCAATAGTTTCATCCTCTTTCATCTTTAGTTGTTCAAACTCTAATCTATAGGTTTTAAGCTTGGCATCCTTTACCTTCTCATTACCTTCATAATTGCTAATGATTTTGTCCCACATTTCTTTGGCAGTTTCGAAGTGCATAACTTTTAAAAATTCTACTTTTGCAAGCCCACTCAGAATAACATTCATAGCCTTAGCGTTGAAGCTGAATTCTAGCTTGTCATCCTTATTAGCTAGTACAACTGGTTTTACATAACCAGTCTCTACCACATCCCATACATCTGCACCTAAAGCCATTATGTAGGTTCTAATCCTAACTTTCCAGAAAGAAAATTTTGTTCCATTGAATAGAGGGGCCTTATTGGTTGAAGTTCCTTCATGGCTTGACATGTTTAAGCTTACTGATCTACCTTTAAATAAAAGGAACTAGATCTGATTCCAATTGTTGGACAAATGAGAGGGGAGGGTGAATCAATTGTTATCGTGCTTGAACAATTATGCTTGTTTTAAACTCTTTACAAATCACTAAATGAAAATCACAGTAATGGAGGGAGGAAAGCACTGGAATATTCAAAATCAATCACACACATGAAATATACAGAGACAGATATTTCCCGAGGAAACCCATAAAGGGAAAAACCTCTTCTTCTTGATATGATAAGTAATATTTATTTTCTGTACATTATCATTCTTATGAGCACCAACTCATTGTGAGGCTACTACCTCTGTTCTAAAAGCTTCAACTTGATGAGAGAACCAACACTCTGGTTTCTCTAGCATTCACTAGAAGGAAGCACCAACTTCCTAAGTGTTCCAGCACCAACTGGATGGAAGAACCAACTTCCAGTCACACAAGCATCGACCTGTATAATAGAGAACAATAGTTCTCCCTTGCACCACCCTTCCACCCTGGTTTTTCTAGCTATAACCAGATGGAAGCTACAACTCCTTGTGTTCAAGCACCCACATGAAACTATGAGGACACCAATCCTCCCTAGAATCTCCCTACCACCCTGAAATATAAATATTTTCTTTTTACAACTTTATCACAGTGATACAACATTTATCTATGGCTTACCAGTCTCATCACTGTTCTACTACACTGCTCTTCTCTGCTTGCATCAGTGTCTCTCTCCTCGTGTCTCTTGTGATTTTTGTTCTTCTCTCAAATATGCATTTATGTTCCTTGCTTCTTCTGTACTTCATCTCTTGCACACCGCATGCTTCTACTCTCATCAATCAGACTCAACGACCCATTCATCTATTCTTTGTTCTGCATTTTTATACTCTCTATGCACCTTCCGCATGCTTCATGCACAATACCTCTACATGCTCTTCAAAGCGTCACTATTTTCCCCTTCCGGTTGTTCACTACAACTCACATTCCTCCTGCATAGCTTGACAACAGAAAAATACTTGACTTCTCTATTATGCATGCATTTCTAACATCGATTCATCTCCTGATCATCATGGAAACTCTTCATCTTCTCTGGTGGTTCTATTGCCTATGAGTTCATCATCAATGGCTGTTATGATGAGATTCCTTATATTCTCTGTCAGTCAAGAATCTTTGTCTTCTCTGTCAGTCACATCTAGTCAACTATGGATTCTTTGGCTTCTAATATCCTTCCTTCACATGACCATCGACGATGACGGAGCGCTTATTCAAATGGCATTTCCTGATTTCTGTCTAGTGAGTGCTGGCTCCATTTCATGATATGAACTTGGGCTATGAACTTCATGTGACCAAGCGATTGTGGGTGCATCCAAAGGTGGTTTAAACCAAACTGATGTTCTCCCTGCAATTCACCATGATCCTCCACATGTCCTTTCTCCAAAACCATGGTTTCAATTGTGGCTCGCTCATGAAAGATTAAGGCCCGAGCATGTTCTGGCCTCGTAATGGAGCATGATCGTCAATATCATGATCTTGACTGTGCTCTTGAATGAATGGTTCAGATCTGTCCTCTCAACTCTCTATACCAGATCTCTCCTTCCTCCATCAATGACTAAGGTTTCCTTCGTGATCCGGGCTCTGGGAGTTTCAAGTCTCAAACCCTGTTGTTGTTGACTGGATATCTTCCAGAATGGAAGATCTGCTGACATATGTCCCTTTCAATCGATGGATCTGCCTTCTTTCATTTTTCCATGAGCAATCCTTGTTCTCAGCAATCAGATGACACGTGTCCCTCCAAACCAACGGATGAGATCAATTTCGCAATACGGGCTCCAGGAGTTTCAATTCTCAAGTTCTCGTTTTCTCCCGGAGAATATCACCCAGAGTCCACGATCCAATGATGCATGTCCCTTTTGGATCAACGGTTGATATCTCCTTCGTGTATCCAGACTTCGGATATTTCAATTCTTAAACTCTCATTCATCCTTCCTTTGCTTTTTCTCAGAGTTGACAATCCATTGACGTGTGTCCTATTTATCCAATGACTATTCTCTACTCTGAGACTTCAGCCTTTAGGACTTCGGGTCTTTGGGTGAGTACTGGTGATAAAACTCCCGAAGAAAAAATCCTATAGTGATGTAAATCTTGCGTCACTCGATGATGTGTCATGAGCCAAACAATTTCCACGTGTCACTCAGATTTGTGATTTCCACGTACCTAAAATGCAAAATCAACTTGACACTTGTCATTATCTGATTGCGCCACATGTACTTGCTGACATAGTCTACCATGTGTCCTTATCAAATCAACGATCCTCATTCTCCCTTTGATCGACGGCTGTGATCAAATTTGGATTTCATGTGTGGGGTGTTTGAACATGAGCCAACCCTGTCTGTTCCAACTCCTGATATCCGGAATACTCTAGATCAACGAATCACAACCCTATGTGATCCAACAGTTTATATCTTATTGGTACTTCGCGTTTCGTGAAGTTGGAGGACTACTCACCTCCCTTCTCCCGACTCCCGATTTTATGAAACTTGATCCAGATCAATGACCCACAACCCTCTATGATCCAAAGGTCTAGATCTTATCGGGATTTCGTGTTTCGTGAATTTGGAGGACTACTTACATTTGACTTTTCCAGTTCGCGAGTCAGCGAAATGCCAATATCTTGCCACGTGTCTTATGGATCCAAAGGTTCATATCTCATCATGATTTCAAATTTAGCGGAGTTGGAGGATGTATCTCGTCCATTATCCTCTTCGCAGTTATACTGGATCTGATGGTTGTTGGTGTTATGAGGGAAAAACTCTATATGTCCAAGGGTAAACCACAACAGACAGGTATGACTGCAGAAATCAACTCAATTCTGACATATGCTATATGAACTAATGTGTAAGATAAGAAAGAGGCCTACCTCAATCCAATCATTTGATGATGTTCCACCGTCGAGTACTTTGACCCAAATCTTTATACCTTCAAGAAGTTCTCAACAAACAAGCAGAGAAAGTATACAATGATATTATAAAAGGGGTTAGCACATCAAATAGAATAATCCATTAATAAACATTACAAACATGCCCATGGATGATAATCATATATTTGCATGATACCAATAGGATGGGAAAGGAGTATTTCTATTAATAATTGAAGTATTTGCAACCCCTAATTCACACCATTTAGCCCTTAAGCTTCTCGCAAAGGATCAACTATGCTGCTTCTTGAAGTATGTTACAGGACAAACAAGACATAAAAGAAATCATAACAGTTTTCTAATGATAAATCTCTACAATAAGGAAAACCTATTATGCAGTAAACTTATATATCAATTCAATCTACGAAGAAGACAAAGCTATCATTCATAAAATGAATCTACAACTGTTACGTCCTTTATCTCTTTGAAAGCAACAAGATATGTATAACAGTAAGAAATTATATCACTTGAATTTGATTTAGATAGCAAAGTAATACTAAACCAGAAACAAAATGATATACAAAACTTGGAACAAAGTGTCGATATATTGAAAAGAAAAAGCTATAACAACGCATCAATTCTGCTCCAGTTTGAATCAGCATTACATATCCTTGTTCTCCCAAAACTGAGGATGTTCGATTATTACAAAATCATAAGTTTAAATAGGTTTCTCACAAGGTAAAACATCCTTGAGAATAATAGTAAACAGTTTACACAATCTGGGAATAATCCCTAAAATCCCTTAAACTAAGAAACTAAAAATGCAGATGAAATCCTTAAGATATCCTCCAACTGCTCCTCATATCTATTACCAATTCGAATTAACCTGTAATAGA
>ML843802.1:0-22735 GCA_009831015.1 Picea engelmannii | reverse complement strand
TATCGTTTATCCATTTTGAACAAACTTCGGTGCAGATAGTGAGGCAAACTTAGTTCGAATCCCATAAAAACCATTAATAAACGCAAGTGAAACAGATAGACAAACCCGTACCTGCCTTCACAAGTAACGAATTGTTTGATAATAATTAAGAGATCATACCAGCGGGGTTTCAACATCTTTGCACGCAAACCTCTGTCGCATGAGCTCACTGTCCGAGACTGAAACAGTAATGTCCACGGGAGATCATCAACCTTGTAGCTCTTTGACCATTTTTGTCCCTTGACAGGCAGGCTAGTTGCCATGCTGAGAAACTGTTCAGTGATTCGAAGCTGGACATCTCCAACTTTGGCTCGGCATCCATCGAATGACAAAGCAAATTGCTGAGCCACAGTGAAGCTATAGCCATCAAACTTCTTAATGAAGTCAAGCCATCCATAATCTTCCAGGTCTTTGTATGCACTATCAAATGTTAACAACGCTTGGCACCCATTGGGCTCGGCCCTTACAACAGGAGCCATGGCTTCTGTACATGGTAGGGTTCGAACTGAATGAAACAATGCACAGAGTGAAAACGAGAGGGTTTGACAGCTTGAATGCTCGACGAGACCGTAAATAACTGCATGCGTGCAAAGGTGGTGGGATTACCACCGCCATGCATTGTATTAATTGTTGAGTACAGTGTTATCATAACCATAATCGTTTATACCATGCGTATCGGCCAGAAAATAGGTGTGTCATCACATTAACGCGCCATTTACCTGAAACAGAACCAACACCATACGTTCCACTCATTGCCAAGTGTACAGTTCCATCCAACACCATATCCAACGATACATCGTGTTAATCAGTCGTTTTACACCAAGGTTAAATTTAATCAATGCCAAAACATGGTTTAAAACTATTGATCGCTCCATGAAATATCAACTCATAAAACAATATGTCCAAGCATCGTTTCAAAAAAATTAATCAACGTGCCCTCAAACCATTATTATTCTTCAAATTGACCTTAWAATCTTACCAATGCATTCGTTTGCACAAYGAAATGTTTGCATTCCRAAGTTTCTAAAACATTGCAATCGAGAATTTCTCATGATATCAATGAGTCAAGAACCTATAACAATAAGAATAAAAGCATATGAGATCAAAGCCATGATAACCTTGATAAGATCAAAATAAAACCAATAAATCTTGATGCTCACAAGCTTAGTAATCAAAAAGATTCAAATGCGCAATGAAGGTAAGAATGGGCTTAAAAGACATAAGTTTGAAAAATCTTTTGCAGTCATGCGATAAACCAATGGTCGAGTGTCCTTAGGAGAAATCAATAAAAGACGACTACAGTCTAAACGATGAAAAAGGTATTTTCACACTTTCAGTTGTGAAAATCAAATCAAAATCAAATTGCAATTGTCGCAAAAATGAAACAAATGTCTAGAAGCATAATGTGACGATGATTTGTCATTAACGAGACAAGAGGTGTATGCAGCGTTTTTTAAGAGCAATTAAAAAAAAGATTTGGCTGCCAACAAAACCCAACCTCATTTTTTAATTTTCTGGCAAAAATCCTGATGTATGCGAGTTGTAGTGGAGCAACAAGCGTATACGCATCTTGCATAACTGATAAGGAGCGTATCTATGGAAAAATGTATATTTTTGGCTCTGGATTCATAAAAAAGGGGATGACAAATCTGCATAGGGAAATGGAAAAAGGCCCTCTATGCAAGATAGCTATGTTGAGGCAAATCTTTCTATAACAGATGCCCCCTAATGTGTGAGATCAGAGGAGTATATGGGATGGACGAAATACATTATAACTAACCCAGAAGTGGAGTGGTAGAGAACCAGCTGGACAAAATCATTTTCTTATTACATTATGTACTAACTTTGCATACATGGATTCCAAGAATACAATGCAGATCCATGTGGAAAATATACCAAACAAGTGTTCATGGCCATGAATAGGCAAATACAAATGCGGTTGCATGCCAAAAGCTGTCATAGTCATGAACATGGCCCAGTGAAACCAATCTCAAAATTAATCTGAAGATATCTGTATACCATGGAGTACAAATTGATCTCCCATGATCACTAAATTCAAATAGGTGCTAGTCCAATGAAAGGGAAACAACAACTCAGGAAAGATGCGGCCACATAGTGATGTCTTCAAGTCTTCTACACAATCTGCCAAGGTGCAAGTCTACATCATGTGAAAAAAGGAGTTGAGGTCGAACATGATGAGACAGCGTTTGATTACCGGTCATTGAGGTACACCGTTAACAACCGTGAGACAACCTACCAATAATGAAAGTAGGTATCAAGGAACTGAGTACATTTCTACAAGTGCGAATAAAGGAGTTGGTGTTGAACACTTGAGAAATCCATTGATCAAGGGACATTGATGTATTCCCATATGTCAATGGCGAGAGAGCCTGCCACTAATGACTGCAAGCCTCAAGGCACTCACAAAACTATAGGTCCCATATCCAGAATAAATGAGTTGAAGTCGATGGAAAGAGACCCACTGAAAGGAGAGCATTAAGGCATCTCTCATCGGCCAAAACGAGGAACAAAGTAAGAGATTCATGATTTGGTGGAGATCGGACGAAGAACATGTTAATGAGCCAACGACCCTGTGCATCTTTCTCGTGTACCAAGTGCAAGTGGTAGACGAAAAAGACCCTCTGGATAGAAATCAATGATGAAAACTATTGACAAAGGCAAGGAAGCCACCAATAAGGCTAATGGAAACCAAGACACTGCATGAATCCTAAAGTGTGAATAGATATCTTTCTGTTAAACACAAGGGAAACCACCTAGTCAACGACTAATGATGAAGTGTCGATTGTTGGGTTCAAGGTGACCTACTAATGATGAAAGTAGGGCCAGGGTGCATAATAAGACCATAGTATCATGTGATTCTGAGACAAACTGAGGGTATGGCCGACATGCAAAGCCAAGATATTTTAGGAGTGGCTGACACAGGTTGATAGACTTCCCTTGAACAAGAGCATGAGACATATGGTGGAATCCGAAAGCATAGAATCAATGATGTGACCATTAGATGCAGGAGGCATCAATAATGTTCTCTATAGGGACTAGAAGAGTAACCAGTCAGTAGAGAAAACTCTTTAACTAGATCATCTTCCTAAGGCCATGCTAAACCCAAAATTATGATGATGCCAAGGACTTAATAACTTTGTTCTCTGTTCAAAGGCGACACAAATGCTACCAATTACAATATAGTACTCCCTTCCCGCCTGTATTTTTTTTGTTTTTTCATAACAAATGAATTCTATGATACATAGGAGGGAACGAGTGTCTCAAGTAAGCAAAACTAGTTCCAGCAGTGGAACGTACCTATGCTCAATGCAAGGGAATGCATGTGGGATATGGACACTCGGGGTGATGTTCCCTTTAGGGCATATGGTGTTAAATTACGAAGGATACAAACAAGGCTCTGCTTGATTGAGGATGGAAAAACTTCTTAGGCAACGGTTTATAACTCAAAGCAAGAACTGGATAAAGGTTCAATACTACAAGCGAGGGCATGAGATGCAATCACAACTTAACACCAAAAAATGTCCTTTTTATGTCTTTTAGTCTACTTGGTGTGAAAAGGGGGTAAACTTGTGCCAAATAGACGTCTTTTCAAATCCAACTTACGAGTGTGAAAAGACAAGTTCACTTGGAAATCTTTTCTATTTTTTATAACGAGTCGGAAAAGAGCTTAACTAAGACTCATGACCTTTCAAATCCAATTTTAATGAGTGTGAAAGGAGAAAATCACTCGACAATCTATTTTTTTTTAGACGAGTCAGAAAAGAGTTTAACTGAGACTCGTTCTTATGTCTTAATCAACATGTAAAGGGGGAGGCTAAGGCTCCCATCTCAGTCTTCTTCGGAAAGTCAGTATCTTACGGATAACTGACAAAATCTTGGGAAAACCCAAGGCTTTGCAAGTTGAGGAGGAGAATGTGATAACAAAGGATAGAGTCTCCGTGATGGTTTGGATAATGTCTCTTAATGGAAAATACATAGGTGGGGGAATCAGATGATCCATTAGATCGTTCCAATCGAAGGGAACTTCGTCAGGACTTGGAGGAAGGATGTTATGGGAAATAATAAATTTCTCTCATTCAGAAGGGGGAGGATTTGAAATGTTGATGAAATGACTGAAAGGTGCAACATTCTCTTTGGGGAGAGTTGGTTTGACTAGAGATTGCACCGGTGTGGCCACTTCTTCAATTATAGGTTGAAGAGGATGCTTAGTAACGGGGGCAAGAGACACTTCCCCCTCAACAAAGGGTGTGGGGTCGGGGGAAGATTGTGTCGATGGAACCATCGAGACAATCAAAGAAGAAGTGGTGTGAGGAGAAACCATGGAGGCCTCAGAATCCGAAAGGCTCTTGGGTGAGCCCCACACTTTTGGTATCCCAACAGTAACCAGGCACAAACGAGTCAAGTGACTTCCTTCACAAGTTTTGCAAAGGAACTTAGGTTTATTTCTGAGACATCTAGGCTTCTCGATGTAATTAGCAGGGGAAATAGAGTCGTCTCTTGTATGATGAATAGAGGTGGGAGACGTGACACGACTATGATTTGGGGTAAAAAGAATGGTTCCCCTGACATAATCAGTAGAGGTTGGGGGCAAGCTGTCGACATAGTTTGTAGAAAAATTTGACCCATCTCCAACATGACTGGCAAAGATTGGTGATGGAGCACCAGTATGACTGACAGTGACTAGGTTGGCGATAGATTTTGGAATTTGATTCCATGGTCTGGGGAAATATTGATTCTAAAAAATTGCAAGCCAGGCAGGATCTTGGTGTACCTCTTGCCCCAATCTAGAAAAGTGTTGGTTCACGCCAAAATGGTCCGAAGAGGTTTGAACGGGAATCATCACTGAGTTCTGTGAAGAGACTGAGGTAGGGTAAGGATTACTCGAGTGAGGATATATGTGTCCCCTTGTGAAGGGGTCCCATAAAGAGGGTATCCAGAACTGTAAAATTGATTCTCTCCATATGAAAGACCTGGGGGTACTTGAGGACCTGTCATGGAAAAAGTGTTTGAAGGAACTGACATGGTAGATGAAAGATATATGGGTGGGGTGTAATAAGTGGGATAAGCATGCACTTGAGTACTAGCTCTTGAAAGAGCATAGGTAGTATTGGATCCATAGGGGGGAAGGTTCCAACCTCCCATGGGGACACGACTCATATCAAACGAATAAGTAGGCATCAAATCCATGGTTCCCTCAGGTCCAATGCTAGGATTCAAATATGTGGGCCAAGGAGAGGGTTGCACAGAGGAAGGCATATCAACAAAAAAATGGCTAGAGACCCAAGGTGCAGACTGAGCATTGTAGTTTGGCATACCATTGTAAAAAATGGAAGGGTCCGTCCCCATGAAATGAGTAGGCATCATGGAGTGGGTAGAAGTGAATGAGGGAGCAACATAAGCTCCACTATCCATAATGATGAAACCCAAAATTGACTCCTCAGGTCAACTAGTAGTCAAAGAGCATAACAAAACGTCAAACAACCAATATGCATGCAAACGGGCTAAAGTGGTTGAGTGGCCTCACTCACTAAAGAAGGTATGTCTCATCCAAGAGGGACCTGAGACTCCCCGCTAAAGTTTGGAGGTAACAAAATCAATTATAGGGGCCCTCGTGGGCTTAACAACTAGTCGGTCAGATCCCCCCGGAGAGGTAATCCTCCATAAAGGTTGTGTGTTTTTTGACCCCTATGTGACCCAGGTTACAAGTAGAATAACCCCTGCAAGTAACCTATGAGATACCTAAGTCAATAAAATAATAAACCACTATATAACCGATGCACAGATGAGAACTCATAAGTCCATATCACCGTATGGGCAGGGTAGAATAGCGCCCAAAACCTTGAAAGCACCGCCTCTCACAGAGGTATGGGTACTAGCAAGATCCCCAAATACGAATAAATCCATAGATATATTTCCGACGCTAAGTGAGTATCCAGGGGTTATCCCTTAAACTAACTTCGCGCAACCTCGTGATTAACTCCGGTGTGAGCAGAGCCTCCTGATATTACCAATTATACAATGGAATTCTCAACTCCCTGTCTCAGACACATATGTTGATTTAATTTCCTTGGAGAAGTTTACTCACAAAATCCTATTCCAAGGCACTAAATCCTAGACTAGTTTGTGCACCCTAAAAAATAAAATTGTGACTGATCAATTTTAGTTTAAAGCATAAATTTTATTGGTTGTGATTACTCAAAAAGGTATGGAAGCGAAACTCATGATGTTATGACTCTGCAAGAAAATGAATATGAATATAATGCAAAGTCTATTTTTAACTTTTTCAATGAATGGTATGCTAATAAAAGCAGTGCAATTTTCAATTTCAACTCTGCAATTCAGAAGTAAAATGCAACCTTTCATTAAATGAACTAATCTAATGATAAAGGCTCAAAGAAAAAAATGTTAACCAACGCAAAATGCCTATTTTTTTGTATTTTCAATATACTAAAGAGAAAATGCATGAACTGTAAAGCAACCTGGTATATAAATTCTACTGTGTATAAATGAAATGACTAAGGCAGAATACCAAGAAACCAAGCAAACAACCCAGGGCTCAAGGACAACAAAGATGAAAAACAAAGAGAAAGACTACGCCCAAAAATTCAACTCCCAACAGGTTTCCTGTCAACTTAGAGAAACTCAACAAGCACTACAGAGGCCTAAGAAGGCTAAAAAATATTCAAAAATCACTCAATAATCACTAAACCAAGAAAACAAGCAAAGTGAAGTGGTATACACGACTGTTCAAGAGAACAGGGCGTATATACGCATCCTGTAGTGAGACAGCAAGCGTGTATACACGACTGTCTGGGCAAAAGGAGCATATATGCTTAAAAACAAGGCCAGACAAAGGCAAGAAGGTTGAAAACTTAGACCTAGAGTGAACAAAATCTGTCAAGTAGTGATCCAACAAGAAACACAAAGGAAAAAAGAGAAATGCAGGAAGAAAAAGTACTTCAACCCTTATAAGGAAGATCTCTCCGCAGTGGATTCACCATTTTTGTTACGAGGAAAAAACTCTATATGGCCAAGGGTAAACCATAACAGACAGGTATGACTGCAGAAATCAACTCAATTCCGACATATGCTATATGGACTAATGTGCAAGATAAGAAAGAGGCCTACCTCAATTCAATCGTTTGATGATGTTCCACCATCGAGTACTTTGACCCAAAGCTTTATACCTGCAAGAAGCTCTCAACAAACAAGCAAAGAAAGTATACAATGATATTATAAAAGGGGTTAGCACATCGATAGCATAATCCATTAATAAACATTACAAACATTCCCATGGATAATAATCATATATTTGCATGATACCAATAGGACAGGAAAGGAGTATTTATATTAATAATTAATCAGCAGAAGTGACAACATTATAGACTTTTGTGTTGGCACGGTTCGAAACCAAGAAACCAAGTTCCTTCCAACTGGGCCTCCACCACTTCAATCCTCCACCAAAGGCAAGCTCATAAGAGAGAGTCAATGAGGTTCTCTCAACAATAGGGAAAGAGCTTGGGGGATGAACACTGTGTTCATACTTGAGGGACAAAGGGATGCAGACTCAATATGAAGTAATTTCTCGAGAGTAACTTTGACCTCAAAGTTGAATGCTTTCTCCTTCTTTTCCATAGCTTGAAATTGTGCTTTTATAGCCTTTGGAGTGAAACTGAAGGGACGAGTCAGAACGTTTCCAGTATGTGGAAGGCTAAGGATTAGATATCTTCTGTCGTGACATGGAAACCCGACCTCATTTTTGTATTTTCTGGCACAAATCCCAATGTACAGGAGTTGCAGTGGAGCAGTAAGCGTATACACATCTTGCATAACTGATAGGGAGCGTATATGTGGGAAAATGTATATTTTTGGCTCTGGATTCATCAAAAAGGGGATGACAAGTCTGCATAGGGAAATGGAAAAAGGCCCTCTGTGCAAGATATCTATGTTGAGGCAAATCTTGGTATAACAGTTGGTCCTCAGTGCTCAGATCCAATGGTTCAGATCTGTACTTCTCCTTTGTGCTTCCTCTGGTCACTAGACTCTGATCTAACGAACATTAGGTATTCAGGATTAGTGATACAATGACCACTGTCGCTCCTCCTCCTGAGCTTACGCATCCTCCTGACTTGGAAGAATTTCTAAGTGTCAAAGACCTCAACCTTTGATCCTTCTGCGAGTCCTGATGACTTGGACCTCATCTGTGCTTCTGGAAACTGCTATCACTTATGTGATTTCTTGTCTCTTCATACTGTTTTCTTCTACACCTGAGCTTATGCTTTTCCTATTTTTCCATCGATGCACACTCTGATATTTCCATCAGTGACAAGCACACTCTGCCTGTAAACATGCCAACATCGTTGATGTTCTTTCCTGTAAACATACCATCGTCACTATTGTTCTTTCCATCAATGACAAGCACACTCTGCCTGTAAACATGCCAACACTAAGATTTGTGTTGTTGTTGCTTTTTTGCATAGAAACCATGAAACGAAAACAATAGAGAAAGGAGCACACATGACCCTAAACCCACCTGAGATGTGTGTTGTTGTTGCTTCTCTGCATAGAAACCATGAAACATAACTTGTTACTTATTTGCATAGAAACCACGAAACAAAACGAATAGAGAAAGGAGCGCACATGACCCTATGGACACCTTGAGAGTATCCTAGTTGGAGTGGGAGGGAAAATTAAAATAAAATATAAGAAGGCTTCCTTTTTCCCATGAACAATTGAGAGCTTTGAAATTCTAGCCAAACTCACCAACTATGTCATTTGATTTAATTCGAAGTTATTTATATTTTTTTTCAACATCTTTTCATATGAACCCTTTAAGTATTTTTATCTTTTTCATGTTAACACCGTGGAAGACTCTTAATTATTAATACGATTAAAGTGGTCATTATCATCAATATGTTATCATCTTGGGGCTTTAACTTCAAACTTTTGCAAAGTGGTAGAATAAGTGGATTTGGCTTTTCATGGAAAGTACATTTTTAATGAATATTTTATTTTAATTTTAGTTGGAGGTGTTTATAAAGGTAGTTGTGGCCTACTACATTATGGTTGATTGATTCTAGGATAATTATCATTGTTTTCTTGAATTTATTCTTCCTTTTTATGTGAACTATGTAAGTGTCTTATGTGAATGACAATAAGAATAATAATTACATGAATCATAGAATTAGATACATATATCTTGTGGCTTTTTGGAATAGTTTATGTAGCTATAAAATTAGATTTCCTCCTATCACACATTGGTTGTGAGGACTGGTACACAACATCATATAATCCTCAATATAGCATGATCGTTATGTCAGAAGGCGCATGCAAAGAGGTAGTTCCCCCCTACTAACATAATAGTTGTTTGGTTGCAGGGTGATTATGATTGTTGGCTTAACCTTCCCCTACCTCCTTTGTGTGACATATGTATGTGTGAATAATAACATGAATAACAACAATTGAATATGGCTATCTTGTGGAATATTGGAACAACTTATACAATTATAAAATATCATTCTCTTCCTTCTTATGCATCGGGATGATGAGGGCTCAAGCATATCTTAATGTTCATTAGGCTCTAAGATTCTCACCATGACTTGGGACTTCAAAATCTTGATTCACCATTGTGTTGAGAGACACATTCCATAGAAAGAGGGTGGGATTATGATCAACATTGTGTTTGTGTATATATGTATAACATCATACAGAAATTAAAAAAATATAGTTGATGTCAATACTTCAATCTCGAGTCGACATATATCTCTTTATTGATGTATATTTATATTATATTATCACATTTAAATAATTTTTAATATTATCCATTGGCATAGATCCATGTTAAACTTGGACCCATTGAGCATTGATACGAATAAAAAAAAATTGAAATGCAAATGTCAATATAGTTAAATAGCCTTTGATGTTAGGAAATGCACTATTTGTGTTGTCAATTTGATGTCATTTTTTGAAGTCTAAAAGCATTATAATAAGATGGAGTCTAAAATGTTCCATATCTAGGCCCCTATAATATTTAACTCATGAGTGACATATGGTTATCATTTCAAGGATTGGTACACAATGGATGGTTGTTAGGGCCTATTCCATGGTCGAAGGCTAAAATCCACGGAATTGAGCAATAACATTTACTTTATATGCTTCAAAAAAGTCACACATTAGTATTTGGGCCATCACACAAGTCCCACTTTCCTTTATATGTGCCTAAATGACCACGATATATGAGTATTATGCCTCTCTATTATTGTTGATTTCATTCACCCACCACAAATGTCATCTTGCACTGACCTTGCATAGTGAGCAATGAATGGGGACAACATTGAAATTTCTTCAAATTGTGCATGTATGCCTCGAAATTCGACATGGTTAGACTAGACACATGGCTTGACGGTATGGGAGGGTTTCAATACTCAAGGATGTATGATGTCCCCACATAATATTTGAGATCGTCCACATTTGCATCAATGTTCATCATGTTGCACCTCTCATTGTCATCATTTGTCATTCCCTTCTATAGAATCGTTGTCGGAACTATCTTGAAATTTTTCATGGAACTTAAATTTGTTCCACTGACCCCACATAGTGAGTAGTGAATGGGGCCAACATTGAAATGTTTTCAATCTGTGCCTGTATGCATCGAAATTTGACATGGTTAAACTAGATAGTTGCCTTGAAGGTATGGGAGGGTTTCAATACTTAAGGATGTTTGATGTCCCCGCATAATATTTGAGATCATCCATGTTTGAATCAACGTTCAATATAATGGATGTCTCATATTGAGCATAGTGAATGGGGCCTGCCTTGAAGGTGAATGAGCATAGTGAAATTTCTTCCACCGACCCCGCATAGTGAGCAGCGAATGGGGCCAACGTTGAAATTTCTTCAAACTGTGCATGTATGCGTCGAAATTCGATATGTTTAGACTAGACACATGCCTTGAAGGTATGGGACTAGGGTTTCAAGACTCAAGGAATATGTCTTATGTATCGACCACATAGTGTTTGAGATCGTCCATGTTTGCAACAACGTTCATAATGGGGCGTCTCATATTTTTCAAATGTCATTGTTTCCATCCGTAGAATCTTTGTTGGAACTCTCTTGAAATGTCATGGAACTTCCAATTCAACCACCACAAATGTCATGCACCAACCCTGCATAGTGAGCACTAGTGAATGGGGCCAACATTGAAATTTTTTCAATATGTGCATGTATGCATTGAAATTTGACATGGTTAGACTATCCACATGCCTTGATGGTATGGGAGGGTTTCAAGAATCAAGGATGTTTGATGTCTCGACCACATAATCTTTGAGATCGTCCATGTTTGCAACAACGTTCATAATGGGGCATCTCATATTTTTCAAATCTCGTTGTTTCCATCTGTAGAATCTTTCTTGGAACTCTCTTGAAATGTCATGGAAATTCCAATTCAACCACCACAAATGATATGCACCGACCCCTCATAGTGAGCACTAGTGAATGGGGCCAACATTGAAATTTGTTCAATATGTGCATGTATGCATCAAAATTTGGCCTGGTTAGACTAGACACATGCCTTGATGGTATGGGAGGGTTTCAAGACTCAAGGATGTATGATGTCCCGACCACATAATCTTTGAGATCGTCCATGTTTGCAACAACGTTCATAATGGGCGTCTCATTGTTAAATGTCATTGTTTCCATCTGTAGAATCTTTGTTGGAACTCTCTTGAAATGTCATGGAACATCCAATTCAACCACCGTTCCACATGATTTTGGTCACTCTGGTGATGTATCTACAGTTAAGTTATCAGGCTATCATAAGGACCTTTTTCCTAAGAAAAGTGACTATTGCCTTCCTCTACCAAGCATATTTTTAAAGTGAGTTCACAGGCTACATATGATGCATAGTGCAAAAATCCTCTTTCTCACAGGTTTCTCTATACTTAGCCTGCGAGGAGTTCGCAGTTTGCTCCATGAGCAGGGTGCGAACCTGTTTCAAGGCTAAAAATGGAAGAAGAGGTTATGGAGGTTCTAGAAGAGGATCTTATAGAAAACGAGTTGGTGTTTGCATGGTTGGAATCCTACTGACTTCTCAAATTTAGTGGGATCATCCTCATCCATTTAACCATCTCTCCTTCTCCTATATATTGAAATGTTTCTCATGGAAAAGGTTAAGCAAAATTGAACGAAGAATTGCTGAAAGAATTGTGTGAAGAACTATGTTTGGATAGAAGCTTGAAGACTCTATTTGTCTATCAAGTTGTACTGGATCGTCTTCATACAAGTGTAGAGAAAGTGTGTGTGTTGGAACCAAGGATCACTGAAAGGAAGCTTGCGACATCAAGGTGATCTGGTTGTATCTTCTACTTTCATTTAATATAATACAACGACATGTCCCTTTCCCATAAAATCACTCTTATTTTATTACGTAACTCCTTGATCATATGCATAGGTTGACATTGAATATACTTTGCTATCTTCATTTTGGTTGGTTTGTGTTGTCTTGGACCTGATTTCACAAGAGCACTGGAGCGAAGTAGGAACAACAGAGACCTAAGGAAGCGATATAAAGGTATGTCACACATTCCTTCTCGATAGTAGATTCAATGACTACAACTTAGAGAAATAGTCATGTCCTGTCTTGTTTTTTTCTAGATCTAGGTGGATCTGGAGAGATCAATTAGTGTCCGCACCTACCGATTTATCCAGTAACAACCACCAAAAATGTCATGCACCGACCCTGCATAGTGAGCAGTGAATGGGGCCAATGTTGAAATTTCTTCAATATGTGCATGTATGCATCGAAATTTGACATGGTTAGACTAGACACATGCCTTGACAGTATTGGAGGGTTTCAAGACTCAAAGATGTATGATATCATACATAAACATTTTGAAACAATTTCAACGTTGGCCCCATTCACAAGTCATTGTTGCACATCATGTACTATATCCCTAATACATTGTCTTTAAATAGTTGTTTCCTTTAAAATTCGACCAATCAGAAAATTAAAACGAAACAAGAAGATCCCTAGTACAATGTCTTTTAATAGTTGTACTCTAGTTGAGAAGACCCGCAAACCTTTTTTGAAGTGTCGTTATTATAGCAAGTTTGTCACAACATCCGTAAAATGTAACATATTTATAGAGTTTATAACGTCGCAATTCCGACGATCATTGACCAAATCAAAGTTGACTGGGTCAAAATACTAGGTGATCATTGGAGGGGGAAAACGTAGTTTCCACAACGTTGCAACTACGACCACTATCTTCACAAACGTGGCAAGAGAGACGACTATGTCACAAACATGGAAAGAGAGACGACTATGTGGAAAACGTGGCAAGAGAGACGACAACGTGGCAAGAGAGACAACAACGTGGTAAGAGACATGTCAACGTGGCAATAGCGATGTTATCGGGCAATATGGATTTTTTTTTTTTAATTTCCTTTATTTTTCGACAGTATGGCCAATTTTGTCCATAATGCCACAAATAGAACGTCGGAATTTTTACAACATGTACTAGTGTATCCATCTATTATTATATCCAATTATTATAACGATGAAAATTTCTCTTACATTTAAATCTTCTCACTATTTACATGATAACTAAAGAATATAATTAGTTTCTTGGGGAAGATACTATTAAGGATTATTCCTTACAAGGTTATAATATCTAATCTTAATGTATGTATAGATAAGTCATGATGATCCTCTTAGTCCCAGTACACATGGGGAGGAGCTATTACAGAAGTCACTCTTGTATAGGATGACAATATCATAGTATCAATGAAATTAAAATGGTGGCGTAGTACATGCTCTTAAGAAGATTTAATAGGTCAAGGGTTTAGATATGTATCCAAGGAAATCTTAGGTCACCTGCATATCCAATTATAAGAAAACGGAGTCCAATCATAATAATACCATAGAAGTCACTCTTGTAAAGGATGACAATATCATAGTATCAAGGTAATTAAAATGGTGGTGTAGTACATTCTCTTAAGAAGATTTAATAGGTCAAGGGTTTAGCTATGTGTCTAGGGAAATCTTAGGTCACCTACATATCCAATTGTAAGAAAAGGGAGTCCAATCATAATAATACCACAGAAGTCACTCTAAGTCACTCTTATACAGGATGACAATATCATAGTATCAAGGTAATTAAAATGGTGGTGTAGTACATGCTCTTAAGAAGATTTAATAGTTCAAGAGTTTAGCTATGTATCCAGGGAAATCTTAGGCCACTGCATATCCAATTGTAAGAAAAGGGAGTCCAATCATAATAATACCATAGGGATGCAACTACCATGTATCCCTTGAATGGATTTATAAAAGAACCACCACAGTTCCATACTATACGCATTAAATAGATCAAAAACACTGAGGACGAGGCGTAAATGAAGGATACAACTATATAATCTTAAGGAAGGAATGATATCTTATTACCAAGGAAAAAGTGTAGGGGCTAGGTCATGAGGCTCCACCATACAACAAAGACCACCGAATACATCAATCCAAGAGCATCGACATCACCAAGTCGAAGTCATAATGACAATTTAATCATTGTCAGAGTTTAAGGAAAGTAGGTGCCATGAATTCGTTGGCAGTCCATTATGAAATTGCAGGAGCATTCAATCATGGAGGAAACAAGTTGGAAGAGCGTTAGCTACAGAAATTCTGCTGACCTAAAACTCGCTACAGGAAACTCCAAGGGGAAAACGCTACACAATTCCACTACACTGACAGTGCGGTTGGTATTGCACTGATAGGAACACAAAAGGGGAAAAATGATTCCTCGTATCCACTACCATACTGACTGGGCGATTGGATTTGCGTTGACAGTAAATGCAAAAGGGAAAATGCTTCACGAAATTCACTAGCATACTGGTTGGCGATTGGGTTTGCGCTAAGAGTAATTGCCAAGGTAAACGCTTCACGAAATTCACTAGAATATTGGCTGGCGATTGGGTTTGCGCTGACAATAATCACCAAGGGGAAAACACTACACTGCGTCCACTACCATACTTCCTGGGTGATTGGATTTGTGCTGACAGTAAATGCAAAAGGGAAAATGCTTCACTAATTTCACTAGCATACTAGTTGGGCAATTGGGTTTGCGCTGACAGTAATCACCAAGGGGAAAATTCTATACTGCGTCCACTACCATACTGATCGTTCAATCTAAGGAGATAAGGTTGTCAAAACTATATTCAGAAGGAGTAAGGCTAGTTTTTTTTTTCTAAATAAAAACAGGCAGTGACCACCATTACACAATGAAGGTGATTTACAATTGTTGGGAGGGACAACAACAACAAAGGGACTCTTACCTGCAACCTTAGGCAGTGAACCAGAGGATGTTTTTCTGTACCTACAAATCGACTAACAAAAGAAATATATGGGATGGTATTTCATTGTATCACAATCTGGTGTGGAAGCCCAAGACGTTCGATGCTTGGAATATACAACAGTTTTCATGTTGAAGGGACTTCCATGAGTTGGCCAGTAAAATCATGGCTCAATATTTTATGCAGATGAAACATAATTATCCCATCATTCATAATAAAATCTATCCCAAAAACACCCTCCCACTAATCTTATTGAAAGGGAGACTCCATGAGCAGGCTAGGAAATTATATAATCAACAAATTACTCCAATGATACAGTTGGAAACTTTCCTTGAAGTGCTTTTTAAACCTAAACGAGGCATTTGTATATCTCATACAAATTATTAAGAACACACTAAATCCCATACAAATTATTAAGACACTAAATATATTAAGCCCATATAAATTATTAAAACGCACTAAAGATATTAAACCCATACAAATTATTAAGGACACACTAAATATATTAAGCCACTTGTTATGTCATTTGATCACATGGTTGTGTAGATAAAATACATCAAACAATAATGAAAATTTAATGGGGATTTACCAGGCAACATCAGTTGGTTACTGGAATAACTCACAAAACATTTCTAGCATATATACAATTTAAACTTAATACATATGCAAATCTTAATTATAATACCATAACCAATGGCAAAGGAACCGAATATGTCTTCTGTGATGTCCCAACCTTTCACTTGCTAATCATATAGACTTCACCGGTACCTCCTAGCCAATGCTAGGGGTACTCTTCTTCCATTGTCCAGCATAACTTTACCCATAACCATTGTCCTCCATTTCTCCTCTAGGCCATTTTTTTTTATAGAATTTCTCCATGACACATCCCCACTTGCACAATTAATTCATTTTTTAATTAATTAATTTAGAATTAGTTCCCCCTTAAACTTGTCATTATTTCCCTAAGTTGCACGAGTAATTCCACATTTTATTTTAATTAAATTCAATTTCCCTCACCCTTCTTAAATGCACTCCTTAAATCACTCATAGTTGTCTCTTTATTCCCCTTATTTCCAATTAATGACGGGCGCCTTACTAAATCTGAGTTGAGTTAAAATAGGATTCTTCTTTAGTTAGACTAGTGTTAACTAGACTCTAGATTCCTTTCTATGCATACACATTCTCTCCTCTGTGTTTCTTTCTTATTTTAAAAACTCCCTTTTAATATTTTCTTACACATATGTGCCTTAAATCAAATCATTAGGATTACTTCACTTTACTTAATTCTTGTATTTATTTACCTCATTCCCCTTTTGATTTAGTTATTAATTCCAGTTTATCCTCTTTACAAGACTTGGACCTACACTTAATTAAATTTTATTTGAAAAGGCTTAGATTCTTATAGGGATTTATAATTCATAATTTACTCATTAGTTAATTATTTTAAATCCGACAATGTCAAATTAATTTATCGTTTTCTAGGCCACCTAGATTTGTTGACTTGAGTTTCTTTTTAAATTACGCGACGTGCCCTTCAAGACATATTCCCGTGCATCCAAGGGTGCCACTCACCTTTTGACTAGTTTTGGTAGTTTTCCAACCCCTAGAGTTAGCACTCCATTTGGGCGACCTTGTGAGAGACTAAGGGCTTCTAAGGAATAAGAACCCTGCCTTATTTCACACCCCTTAGAAATCCCCGTGAGAGACTATCTCAGTCTGTCCTCACGACATCATGGACCTTTCGAACTAGGTAATTGTTAACCTATAATTCAAGCCACGGTGGGAGTGCTAGTAGGCTATGACAGGGAATCTTCCACACCTCTCCCTCAATATCTAGTCTATGTGCATGGCTGCTTTACTCCTTATGTGAGTCATATTAACAAGCAATCGCCAGCCTACATCCATGAAAGAAACACTGTCAACGATCCATATACAAAGTCATACTATAATCGATCATATTTCACATACACATAAATGAAATACTCAAACCAATACAATCCATTCCCTGACTCAATCCAGAGTCTAAGGAGGTCCATTGATGCCATCGACATCCACACTCTATCAATGTCCTGAACACTCAGGGAAAACTTGTCAATAACATTTATCAATACACACATATCAATAACATCAAATCATAACCATCAACATCATCATAAAAATCCATAAGTGAAATATATAACCATGTAGTATAACTGGATCACTTGCATGCAAGTTTCCTCAAAGCATAATTCGATAACAGGTGCTCGCAAGAGCGGGATGTTACAAAGTGGATCAATTATTCAAAACTATGAAAGAATTCCTAGAGCAAGATCCCACAGGGATGAAGTATGAGGGCTATCAACTGTTGAATGACATCCTTCTAACTTACAAAGGTAGGTTTTATATACATGATTCTCAGGGATGATTTTAGGGCATAAATTTCACTCATGGGCTAATTTCCCATGGTTTGTCCAAAAATGAAATTAGCTATTTTAAAAATGACTCACCCAAATTCTACAAGATAAAATTATTTTACCATAAAAATCGCCAAAATTTTATAAAAACTATATAAAATCCTTACAAATTTGAATATTTTTACAAAAATATCGCCTATCATTTATAGTTGGCATATGAAGGATTAGTAAGATTCTCCAAGGTTTCTACATTTTAAAATAAATTTCCATCCTTAAAATCATCCTTGATGATTCTGATGACTTGAAGAGGTTCATAATGGACGAACTACATAAAATACCATACACTAGTCACCCTGGTTACCATAAAATGATCATAGCTACCAAGAAATGATTTTATTGGCCGAGAATGAAGAAGGACACAGTTGACTACTTGGATAAATACTTAGAATGTCAGCAGCTTAAGGTCGAGCATTGACATCCATAAGGGTTGTTGCAGCCCCTACCAATTCCAGAGTGGAAATTGGAAACCATATCCATGGATTTTATCATCAGATTTCCTAAATCAACGAAGTAGAATGATGCCATTATGGTAGTTGTGGATAATTTGAGCAAGGATTCCCACTTTATCCCTGTAAAATCAAATTGTAAGGAAACATATATTGTCAACATATTCATGAAAGAAATATTTAAACTGCATGGCATGCCTAAGGAAATCATATCAGACAGAGATACCAAATTTACTTCAAAATTTTGGAAATATTTGTTTGCTAGTTTTGAAGCTAAATTGGTATTTAGTAAAACCTATCACCCTCAAACTAATGGACGAAAAGAAAGGGTAAACCAGGTGCTAGAGGACATGTTAAGGATGCATGTTATGCATCATCCCAGGAAGTGGGAAGACTACCTACCACTAGTATAATTTGCTTATAACAATGGCTATCAAGAGTCATTGAAGATGAGCCCTTTTGAGTCTCTCTATGGTAGACAGTGCAACATTCCAATCAGATGGAATAACCCAATAGACAGAATAACCCTTGGGCTAGAACTATTAAAATAAATGGAACAACAAATAGTTCAAATAAAACCGAATTTGAAGATAGATCGAGACAGAAAGAAGAGCTATGCAGACAAAAATAGGACTCATAGGGAGTTCAAAGTAGGGGATCATGTGTATCTTCAAATCAGATCAAGAAGAATTTCCTTGAGAATGGGAACTTGTGCCAAGTTGGCACCTCTGTTTTTTGGACCCTTTGAAATTATGGACATGATGGAACTTGCAGCATATATACTAGCACTTCATCCAACAGTAAAAATGCATAATGTTTTCCATGTTTCATTATTGAAGAAATATATACATGATTCTAATCATATAATTGAATGTTCTATGATCCAGATGGAACCAAAGGGATAATTTATGCCATAAACACAATGCATACTAGACAGGAAAGAGATCCCAATCATAAGCATAACTATTTCCCAGGTCAAGGTGCAGTGGAAACACTTTGGCCCAGATGAAGTCACATGGGAATTGGAGGATTCCATGAAACATACATACTCGTTTTTTTTCACTGTTGTACATAAAAACCACAATGGCAGGTAAAACATTGGGTTGGTCTTCCTTTTAATGGATAGGGGATTATAAAACCCATGTTTCCCCAAAATTGTAAATATTATTATTACTATGAACAAAACTATAGACATATCTACCATAGGAATGTTGGATAGACAATGAACCCTGCCATAGAAATTAATGTATATATCTTTATTATTAAATGAAAGGAAATTAGTGGCATGAATGTTGAAAGAGGGTTTCCAGATAGATCATGGTGCATGATAAGGGATGGTATGGGAACTAGTAATGGTGAGTTGACCCCTACCGGCTTGGTACCTTGATGGATATAAATGTCCAGCTCTAGAACATTATTTTGGCCTAGAGAAAATTTAATTACCAATGAGGCTGGTAGTTGGGAAGTATTCCCTCCAGATTCAATGAGGGAGATGGGAATATTATTATCTGAAACTTCCTAACCCGACCCATGAAATATTGCGGGGAAAAGAAAGAAAAGAGAGGAAACTTGTGGGCATAGAAAAGAAGCACATACAAAAGGCACACAAATGGTTGAGAGGACCAATAGAGAGAAGAAGAAGAGAATGCAAGGCTCTCTACTTCTGAGGAAGAGAACTGTGAATAAACTATTCTAGTTATAGGAGTGCTTGGACAATGTTTTTTGATCAAGTTGATAAACAGATTGACAGTGATTGAGTGAGAAATCACATCAGACTCCCTTTCTTGGTGGATAGAAAACTAGACTGGCAGGTTCCTGTGGGAAAAGGAGATTAACCTTTGTCTCTTATTGTTGCTGAGATCAAGAAGAACCACTCTCATGGCATCATGATCTATCTAGGGGGTGGCCAGTTGAGGAATGCTCCAAGAAACAACTGTGCCTATGGTTGGGTGGAAAAGGGAACCCCTTTTAGTAGTTGCCAACTAAAATTCCAAAGTTTCGAATAAGTGTGACTCTGCATTTTATTTTAACTTGAATGTTTTGTTGTAATATGTAATTCCTTGAGCTAGTTGATGGCGTGATTTTTTATATCATTGAATGGTAGAGTTTGTGGCTCTGATGGCCATGGTATGGGAAATTTGAAGTAGAAATTAAATCTCATAGTCTGTCAATGGAATGTTGTTTAATCATATTTAGCAAAGCATACCTATGATTAACGGGTTTCGAAAGGAATTGGACCAGAAGGCAAGTTGGCCTTTGTTTGAATCTGTATATGCACTAATTCCCCAATGGATTGACCTACAGATAGATTCCACAAAGCCATATTCAAGATAGATTCTACAGGACAGTATTGAATTCATAAATCCCTTGATATTCACTTCTCTACTATAGATTCCAAGTTATATAGGCGAAAGGCGCTTCCTTCACACCATTCTTCCAAGTGACCACAATATCGAGTCCATGGGATTAACCAAATATCATATATGGTTTGAGAGTGTATCTATAAGGGCTTGTCGAGTCCCATATGATCAGGACTTGGAACCCTTCGCTATGCCCAAAATGAGATATTCCCTCTGGGCTTTGGGAATTCAAAGCTTTGGGACTTTGGGATCTTGGAACCTCACAACATCCACTTTTTACCGAAGGAAACCTATTGGAACAGTGACCAGATGATTTGACTAGCAACTGTCGGTCTCATACCCATTATCATGGTATCCACCTTATCGTTAAACACCTACCATGTTTTGACCGTGGGTATTCCCTTCACCATTGATCATGATCACATATCAGTGGTATGATCCTTGCCCCTGTCCTATTATGTGTTCAATGGTGAGGATGCTACCCAAAATCACCACTTGATCGGATGGCTAGCGGGAGTTCGAGACTCCGTGACTTCTTGACTCTTGCAATTCCCCAACCTTTCAACCTTTCCGGAGTGTTACCGACCGAAGTGGTCATGAGGGAGTGGCTACCTTTTTTTATTTATTATTAATCTCGCTTATTCTATCCTTCCACTACCCTCAATTGAGCGGTCGAGAAGGATCTCGAAGGATATTAGATCGATGGTCCGCAAAACTTCAGGTATTTCGGGACTTCAAGACTTCACAGTAAAGTCTATCCTAGGATTTGGCCCAAAGGCCAGTGATTAATTAATCAACAGGATTAAATAAATCTCTTGAATAGCCTTAAGTTAAGTACGTGTGTGGGACCCTCTTTGAGAGTTTGGAACTTCATAACTTTGAGACTCCAAGAGATTTGAGGAGATAGGAGGGTGTGGTACTGTTAAGCCCTAAATAATGGCTCATTACCCCTTAATTGGGGATTATTACATTGTTAATGTTATTTTATTTATGTCGTCTTGAGTCCATTAGTTGTAATTGTACCTCCTAGTCTCTTATATATACCAAGGATACATTTTCATTTGGAATCATCTTGTACTTGAACATTTATGTGGTGTATAAGGAGGTTGCCCCCTCGAAGAGGCTTATTATTTGAAATTATCATTTTTTCAAGTCGTTGAGTACTTATTGTGAGGTTTTTCTATGCTATATTGATATTTGGTTCTTAACATATGGTATCAGAGCTCAAGGTGTTGGGGTTTCACTGCTACATCTGAGACACCTTGGCATTTTCGCTATAACTTTTTTTCTACAATGTTTCAGAAGGACCGACTTGGAGGATATTTAGTAGATAGATCAAGGTACGTTGGGTTAAAATTTTATCTTCCAAGGCCTTATACTTTCATAGATACAGCCTGTGTAATATAGGGTTCTGGAATCATCTTGAATTGAGTCATTTCAGGATTTTCGCTATAAAACATTTTTTGTAACATTTCAAACCCTGAAATCCAAAGGATATTCATAGAAATTAGTAAGGTATATGTGGTAAAAAATTCAACTTACACCCTGTGGAATATACAATATCTAATTAGTCCTATTGACTAGTCTCAAGTATGTGTTCCGGGTAAAACAATCATAACTTCTTCCTAGAGTATCCAAATTGAGTGAGACTAGTTGCATTGGATAGTGGACAATTCGTAGTATTTCTGGTATGAGTTTCAAAATTTTATATCAATTATTTTCTGCAGGGCATGCTATACAAGTGAGATCTCCTCAATAGGCCAAAAATCAGCGAGTTGTGGGGAATTTACCGTAAATTCCACTTGGCACATCCAATTTTGATCAGAACTGTGGCACTGCAGAGAAGAAATATCATAGAACTACAAAAAAAACAAATTCATACCCAGAAGGGCCGAAACTTTGCAGATACAGTAGAATAAAGATTGTCTAGAAGAACCACCTCAAAATCAAGGTTCAAAAGTGATACTTGGCCAACATGCCACCCAAAAAGGGAAATTATACACCAAATAAGCCTCCAGACAATCCTACTTGGACTCTTGATGAAGGTGAAGAAATGCGGAGGGACATAAATGAATTA
>WSFP011335106.1:0-38260 GCA_009831015.1 Picea engelmannii | reverse complement strand
TAAGCATGGGTTCTCTTACTCCACAAAGCGTCTTCCCGTGAGGGATTTCACCATAAGGGGACCACTTTGGAGTTCATCCATATTTACTTCTTATCAACCATGACAAAACAATAATGAGTAATAATTACATCAAACACTATTGGTTCCATTACCCAAAACTTTGTGCTATGGGTCTTTCTTCAAGGGTTGACATCAATGACAACCAACGTTAATCAACAAACTCATGAAATTCAAGAGACCAACTGCAGAATGGATGAATCGAGATGGAAAAACTTCCCTTGGAAAAAAGAACAAAAAAATTATGAGACTCAGGAAGCATATTATTGACATAATTTTGTGTCACAAGAGGTACCAAAAACTCTCCATATGTTTGGAAGAGTAACCAAATGGAGGAGGACACAACTATATGTAATGACAACAACTTCCTAAGTTCATACCAGATCCCAATTCTTGCAAAACAAACAAAAGGATGTGCTTTATCCAAGAGATACTATCTACAGACAAAAGAGAATGTATACCCGATCCCCTCTTTTTTGAGATATTTGATTTTTTTGTCGTTTTCAAATTTTTAACGAGCTTAAAAAAGAATAAAATAATGATACATTACAAAGGAGGAACGTGTGTCACGTGAAAGGGAAATAGTTCCAAGCGCATGGAACATACTTATGCTCAGTGAAAGGAGACATGTGCAAGATAAGGACACTCAGGAAAATTCAACCATGGGTCAAGGTGTCAGATCACAAGGGAAAAACATGCTACAAGGATTGCACCTAAGGAATTATCTAATGTTTCAGTAATAGCAACATGAAGCCGACATTAATCCAAAGACACAAGGATGAGACATGAAATGTGATTACAGCATGACACAACAAGACTCCTTCCCTGTGAATTTGTACAAGCCTAGAGAAGGTAAGCTCAGTGGTTTTTCACGTTTAAAGAGTCTGAAAAACAATAAAAGAAGACTCTAGAGTGATTTTTTTTTTAAAGTTAGTCTCTAGGGTCCAAAAAAGAATAAAATCATACCAAGGAGAACTCTTCTGGTCACTGGGGCCAAAGTATTCATTTTTCATAATTAGTCCAATCGATCTAGAAAATGGTTAAACTTGTACCGAAAGGACGTCTCTTCAAAACCATTTTAACGAGTGTGACATAGACAAGATCACTCAACTATCTTTTCAATTTTAAGGAGTCTGAAAAGATCTTAAATATGGACTCACCGCCATTTTCGTAATTTAGTCTCATAAGTCCAAAAAAGTGTAAAACATAACTTGGGAGAACTCTCTCGATGAGACGTTTCTCCTAAGGCGTACCTATTTTTCTTAGGTAATCTATTGGCTAGAAAAAGGGTTAAAATTATGCCGAATAAATATTCCTTCTAGACCAATTAACGAGTGTGAAAGGAACAAGTTCACTCGGTGATATTTTCATATTGATGGAGTCTAAAAAGAGATTAACTATGGACTCCAAGGGATTTCTTTTTTTTGTTATATAATCTCCAAGGCCCAAAAAAAAGATAAACCAAAACCAAGGAGAATGGCCATTTTTCACAAATTTTGTCCCTCGGGCCGGAAAAAGGGTTAAACTTACACCTGAGAATAGTCTCCTAGCAAACCATAGCTCCTAGGGTGTACCTTTTTCATAAAAATATCCATCCAGACCAAAAAAGGGGTAAGTTATCGCCAGACATATGTGCCTCCAAATTTTAGTTTGGCGAGTGTGAAGGGCAACAAGATTGCTCGAAAATATTTTAAATTTTAGAGAGTTTGAAAAGGGCTTAAAGTAGACTCTAGGGGGATTCCTTTTATTAAGTAATATGAATGAGACCAAAAAGGATAAATAAATTCACATTAGATGTTTCTTTCAAAGTTTAATAAATCTTGAAATACAACAAAACATGCTCTTGGGGAGTCCCTCGGGTATATGCCAGAAAAATGATCAAGAAGAATAATGAAGCTTCAACACAAAGTCATGACGGGACTAAAAGGGACTCTTGTGCCTATGAAGTACTTCAGCATGGGAACCGAATGGAAAAAAAAAATCTAACTAGGATTCCCATGGAAGGAAGGATCTACCACATAAATTACGACACACTTATCAACAAGGAAGTTTAGTGTCACAATTCAATGGGGTTGATCCTAAGGACAAATGAACCAGGAAACAAATAATGCAAAAATGAAAGTAGGGAAAAAACTAACTATATTCTAGTTTTGAGGTCAATACATGTTAGAACCGATCGATACAATGAACAAATGTCAAAGAAAAAATGTCTCTAAGATCCTGCATATAAGGAAAATAACACTCATCCAGAATTTAATAAATCCAATATAGATAGAAACTTTGGAAAAATAAGCGGTGTTATTGAATATAAAACTTGAAATCAACAAACCTAGACTATACAATATGGTACAAGGCACTGCATAGACTTATGGATCATGCATAGTATTGGTTCATTTTTGGCACAAGGGCATACCCAGGGTTCAATGCTTCAACAATGCACCAACAAAATCCTAACTACTGGCCCTTTCGGCAACACCTGCAAAGTAGATGAAGTCTCACCCAAGGTAGAGGCAAGGAGGTGTTGTAGGACTCAAGTGTCTACAATCTAGCTAGGACACAGATATGTGATCACAATACTTAACAGATCACTTAGCAGCTAACATCCATTAGTATGTACTCTTATTCACATCGCAAGTTAAAACCCTAATTACATAACAACGTAGTATTCATGAAGACTTAATCACATCCAACTATTAATCACATAGCATCAAGTATATCTAGTATTCATTCATATTATTAAGCACTAAGCTACTACATCAGATGCATCTAACATACATAAAGGTTACAACACTAAGAAAATACAAGAATAATATAGAACAAAACACATAACACATGATATACGAGGTTCACCCCCAGCGTGGGGCTAAGTCCACCAACTCTTCTTATGTTCTTGTTTATTATCTTCTTCCAATATTCTTACATGCACAGAGCCACAAATCCAACTCCGCATAAGACATGAGATCTGCATGCACCTCGCTAGATCCTCCTTCCCTGAGTTAGGTCAAGGCACAAAGCCTTCTTACAATCACTTGCACTTAGCTCTGCAAGTCTCAACACAATCTTTCACAAATCCAATCAGTCATGCACTAAGCCAATCCGATCACATAGATCCAACAACTGAATTCTTATTACATCGCCTAAATACATATTTAAACATTACAAAAGGGGCCTAAATATGGGTAAACCCATGGGACGACATCCCATACCCATTACATAAACCCTAAAACCCAAAAATCTTGTAAAAGGGGATGAGATCCCACGATATCCACTTCACCTGGGCACTCCATCTTTGACCAGCATGTTGAAGTCCCAAAATTGGTCAAACATTACCAAGGTTCTCCAAAACTTGGTCAAGGTCCAACAGGCCCCCTACACTTAGTTGTGACTCGTCCCAAGTCACTCTGATTTGGGAAATTTTTCTTTGAAGGCGTCGAGCTTGGCTCAAGCAACCTCGACCTGCTTCTTTGCCAGAGCCTCCTACTCGGCGAACTCCTGAATGAACTTGTCGGTGACCGGTCCTTCCAAGCATTGTTCCACTATTGTGACCACTTGATCCAGTTGTGCACCTCATCCTTTGATCTCTTCAAAACGTGTGTAGGCTTTGTCCTGCACCGGTTAGATTTTTTGGGTCACTTCCATGACTCTATTTTGGATGGCATTGACCTGTTGTTGAACTGTGCGCACCTCTTGTGACCTTTTCATATTCTCGACTGCTGACAGCAGTTTCAGCTATGCTTGCACTATCGATACTTGTTGCTTCGCCTCCTGGAGATGGGCTTCTAATGTTATTAGTTCTGGGTCCTCCACAAGGCACTTGTAGGTCTACGCACTTTGATTATTGAGTTTCTTGCATTATAACACCAATGCATTGATTCTTTCGACTGTGCTCCTGGAAGTTTCTTCCCTCTGGTCTCGCACTTCCTACAGAGTGCTCGGTACTACTTGCAGATCTAATTCTGCTACTCTTTCTTGAAGATATTGGATGGCTTCAGTGAACTTCCCCACCTGGCTCTCAGTTGTTTCTTCTTCCATATGTGCCAGGATCGACACAGAGCGAAGTGCTCTAATGACTACCTCCTTAACTCCCATCTTCTCCGTGAGCAATTTTTCTTTTTCCTTTTGGATCTACGTTCTATCCTCTGCAAACTTTGCCTGGAGGTCATCTTTCTCTTGTTGTGCAATCCGATATTGCTCTAGGGATTCCTCCTTTTCTTGTTTCAAGGCATCTATGGCCTACTCTTTTTATTCTTGGACACAATGAAGGTGAGCCTCTGTCACATCTACTAATTTCTGTAGTTGGGCAGGCTTATCTCCCACTTTTATAACTTCTAATGATGATGGCACAGTAGATACTGCACAGCTTGAGTAGAGGGATTGTTGTACCCCTTTCATGTCTACCTCAATCCTGTCATGCATTGCCTCTTTCTTTGCTTCATTGCACTATAGAATATCCTCCAAAGTGTCTGCTACAGTGGCGATGATGAGATCAATTTCATCCACTGTAAGCACAGTTTGTAGCTAGGGCTTACTGGCTCATGACTTCTTCTGTGCTGAATTTTTCTTTGGTGAAACCTTTATTTTCTTGGATGTTTCAGTCTTTGTAAGGGTATCTTTAGGTGGTGTAACTTTGCCTTGTTCCTTCTTGTCTTCTTCCTCTTCATCCCCTTCTTGGTCTACTTCATCATCTCCTCCTCCTCCAGATGAATCTAGTGTAGTTTCCTTTGATGTGTTGTTCATTTCCTGCACTTCTTCCTTCTTCTTCTTCTTCTAGCTATTGTTGGGTCTATCATACTCTTCTCGAGTGACTACAGGACTTCAGATGAGGTCTGGGTCATAGATTTCAGTCTGTTCGACTGGTACAATGAACTTTGCAGTCCATTCCTTGGTTATTTTCTCCATATCTTCCTTGATGGGCGTGTAATCAAACTGGATCTCTTCCTTGTGTTCATCCCCATGCACAATGATGTAAATGAAGTGCCCATGTGCATGGAACTTTTCAAGTGGAATTAACCTATGGAGTGTATTCAGCGTCATGTGAGGGAAGGATTCAATGGTCATCTTGAGCTGCAATTAATAGGTGTGGAACCTTGCATTTGACTAGCATTGCTTTTCCATGTCGCTCAAATACCATAGGGTTGTGAACTTCGTGGCTAGTGGTGTAGATGGCTCGATTTCAGGGAAGGTCACTCCTTCTGACATCTCCCAAGTGATGAAGGCAACGAGAATCAATAACTAGCTAAAGTGAAACTCGTAGCCCTAATCCTGTGCTTCGCGACAATCTTGCTCCAACTGGTGGATGAGGTAGCTCGCCCAGTTCATTTGCATCCCTTCAATGAATTTTCCTGTGAGGTCGATGATGAACCCTATGACCTGCGTTGGTCTATTATTCCTGATGATCTTGTTTTCTATCAACTAACAAGCTAGGTGCATTGCACCATTTTGGATGGAGGATACCTTGTAGCCCCCCTTCCCCTTCTCTACATCATCGTAGGTGTCCTTTATTTTCGGTGCCAAGGCATGATTTGTAGCCTTCCCTGGGTAAAAATATTGAGGGTTTGGTCCTTACATGCTCAATTCATTGATTCGATGGATCAACACCGGATCTATAGTGATGCACCTATCTAAACACAGGTTACCTCCATGGTATCACAATAGGAGGAGTTTAACGCATGTGTTAACCTCCTAATATCTACCGAATTGTGGTATCTTCATCACATTAAGGAATGTTGATCTCATGATGTCCATGGTCCATGGCCGAGGAACTATCTTTGGCTTCTTCCCCGTTGTCTTTTTCAAGTACTTATGTGGTGCGAGAATTCCATAATTATTGTAGTCTCCTAAGTTGAAATCACTGATCTTGAGCGTCAGAATCTTTCCCAACTGTGATCCAACTGTGTCTATCACCTTTGGGAGGTACACAGTGGTCAATGTATAGTCAAATTCTCTCGGGACACTGTCACGACTAATTGCACTAGACAGAGGTGGGATATAGTCAGGTAGGACTGATGAGATGAGCTTCACATTCTCTAAGTCATCGTGATGCTTGATTCTTTTCTCTGTCGCGGTTCGAGAGGGTCCAGATTGACGTACAGTCGATGGGGAGGCTTGTCTTCCTCTTATTGACGAAGCCTGTGTGCCTTCAGACATGAAATTTTTATCCATAAGTTCTATTAGGATTTCTTCCACGAACTTCTCTATTGCACTCGTTCACTAGACATACATGCTCGATATTGGATATCTCGGGTACGCAGACAAATATTCATGGTAAGAAAAATAGGTGGTGACGTCTCAGTAATAACTGGACAATAGAAATTAGTTCTTTGTGGGCTCGGATAATCACAATTTGCAAAAGTGTCCCCGGTGAGACATATGACGGGTTAAATAGACAATGTCATAATGGACTCCTCCAACGGACAGGAATGCCTCAATGAATACGATTCCATCCGTTATGGTGTGGTCCCAACAGTCCAATAACGATCTTTCCGGAAATAACTGCATTACTAGTCATTCTAGAGCATCATTCTAACGGTCACGACACCTCCAACGGTCATATTTATTCACCATGGCAAAGTGCCAGTCTGCGTTGTTCCGCTATTCCGACGAGGTTCAAGTTCTACAATCCTTCTTTCTACACAGTCTTCTTTGGAACTTCCTGCATGTTTTCTAACTTTTCTTTCTTCTTGCTGAGCTTTATGGATTTTTTTACTGTGATCTGAGTCACTGGTTTCTTCTTTCCATTTTTATTATTATCTTCTCTTAGCATAGTAACTTCGCACTATTGAGGGTATTTCAACGAGTTTGAGTGGAATACCTATTCTCTTATTACTTCAGGGGTATGTGCTCGTCTCTCTTGCATGGACAGGTTTTTCAAACTTTCCTGTGTTTTCTCAACTTCGACAACTAAGCCTCTAGTCCTCAGTTGCTTCAACTTGTCCTCTTGTTCTTATATTAAGTGCATTATTATCCTAGCCATGAAATCCCTTAATTCTTGATTTTTTTGTTCTAGAGCTTATTTTTCTTCTTTCCTTCGGATATTATCTTTCTCAATCCAGGTCCTTCCTAGCAAAAGTTAAAAGGGGGTGTTATTCTCAACAAACTTAATGACCTCAAATTATTCTTCAGTCAATTCTCCATGAGAAACCATAGGTACATGGACAAGTCTTCCACATAGGGTTATCATCTTTCCTTTAAACAATCTTATTCCTCTCAATGAAGGAAACATAACAGGCTTTCCCAAAATTTCCCAAGTACTTTCTTTCATAATGTTCACCTATGTTTCCTTATCCAAAACACAGTCTATGTCAAAGTATCCTACTCTTGTTTCTATGCACTCCTTCTCTTTTAAGATCTCTGATAAGCTAATGTCTTTGTGATCATTCAGTGTTTCTTTCATCTACAATAATATAGTCTCTAATTCTTCCTGGGGTTCTAGAATATTCTTAGGCACTTGACCTTCCTCGTGGTTTTCTTGACCCATATTCATCTTTTCAACTTTAGCAATAATTCTAGGGAATTCCAAAACTTCATGGCCAATGGATTTACAACAAATATAAATAGGGCCTCTACCAAGGAATTCCTTAGCAATATGTCCTAGTCTTCTGCAACTGTAACAAAGAGTCAATCCTCTCTTTTTAAACGATCCCCAACCTTTCCTATACTACGCAGTGGGATCACAATGATGAACCTGCAAAAATTTCTTTCTAGGATCCTGCATCCACTTGTTAGTCCAAAAATTCTTTCTATGCATAGGAATAAGATATCTTTCACTATTTCTATCATATCTATTCATATCAAATAATCTTTCTTCTAGTCGTACCCTAGTTTTTAGACTAGGAAAAAATCTATCAAGCATACCTATATCCATCCCTTCGAAAAAAAAAATTCCACTTATCTTACCTTTATCAGAGCACAAAGCTTTAAGATCTTACTTATTTTCTTCAGATCCGATTCCCTTCTTAGCATAGAGCTTCGCGAGTTGAGTAGAATAATGCAGACTAGAGCAACAAATCTACGTACAAAGATTTCTCTTTTCTTCAGTTCCCAACAATCACAGTTTCATGTCTCGGCAATGGAACCATTTGTTGGCACAGGGGCAGACCCAGGGTTCAACGATTCAACAATGCACCAACAAAACCCTAACTATCGGCCCTTTCAGCAACACCTGTGAAGCAAATGAAGTCTCACCCGAGGTAGAGGCAAGGGGGGGGGTTGTAGGACTCAAGTGTCTACAACCTAGATGGGACACAAATCTGTGATCACAATACTTAACAAAGCACTTAGCAACTAACATCCATTAGTCTGTACTCGTATTCACATCGCAGTTTAAAACCCTAATGGCATAACAACGTAGTATTCATCAAGACCTAATCACATCCAATCGTTCAACACATAGCATCAAGAAAATCTAGCATTCATTCAAATTATTAATCACTAAGGTACTACATCAAATGCATATAACATACATAAAGGTTACAAGACTAAGAAAATGCAAGAATAATACAACACAAAGCACATAACACATGATATATGTGGTTCACCCCCAGCATGGGTCTATGTCCACCAACTCTTCTTATGTTCTTCTTTATTATCTTCTTCCAATCTTCTTACATGCACAGAGCCACAAATCCAACTCTGCATAGGACAAGAGATCTATGTATACCTCACCAGATCCTCCTTCCTCGAGTTAGGTCAAGGCACAAATCCTTCTTACAATCACTTTCACTTAGCTCTGCAAGTCTCAACACAATATTGCATAAAGCCAATCAGTCATGCTCTAAGCTAATCCGATCACATAGATCCAACAACTGACTTCTTCTTACATCACCTAGCTACTTATTTATACATTACAAAAGGGGCCTAAAAATGGGCAAACCCATGGGCCGACATCCCATAGGGTTACATAAACCCTAAAATCCAAAAAACTCGTAAAAGGGGGTGAGATCTCACGATATCCACTTTGCCTGGGTGCTCCATCTTCGACCAGCCTGTCAAAGTCCCAAAATTGGTCAAACATGACCAAGGTTCTCCAAAACTTAGTCAAGGGCCAACAATTCAGGTAGAGCCCGTTGTTAGGCTCTAACCAAGAGTCTCTTCGATATTCAACCTAGAAAGTCTCACAAAAGAGAAGAAAACACAAACCATGGTGTAAGTATTCCCATGGTATAGAAACCATAGTCATGGCTTTAAGGATAGCCTCATCTAAAGGAAATTCAAAATCTGAGTAATCACACGAATGAGGAGGGTCATGTCCTCAATGTTCAATCTCTCCTGAGAAGGAACCTAAGCAATCATGTTTTCCAATCAATTAATTGCTGAGACCAAGTCTTGAGAAGGAAAACATAATTGCATAGGTTCCTACTCAGGAGAAATTGAACATTGAGGATATGACACCACATAATTTATCTGTGGAGGGGTAGAGTCTACACGAACACTAGGAACATATAAAGGGACAATATGAACTAACGTTGAATTAGGATGGTGATTATCATATGAAGGTTGTTCAATGGTGACACTGCTTTCATTGTGAGGGAAATTCATTACTCGAAAGAGTGTAGACACCACAAAATTCATAACATATACATAATCACACCCGAGAAGCATATTGAAATATAATGGGCCTTGCACCACTATAACATTGACAAGAACAATATTCCCATCTAAAGAGATAGGAAACTAAGGAAGAATCCCCAAATATTCACTAGGACATCTATCAAAATCCAACAACTCATGTGAAGCAGACACAAGCTTGGGAGAAACCAAAGCTTTCCAAGCCGAGGAGGATAAAATACTTGCACATGATCCTTCACCTACAATACATCGGTAAACAAATTTTGAATTAAATTCAACCCTTATTTGAAAGGGTGCATAAGAAGGAAGATGAGGCTCAACAAGGTCATTCCAATCAAGGTAAACCAACCTAGGATTTGGAGGGGGTGTGCTTGAAGTGAGAGGAATTGCCCCTTGTTCTGAAAGTAGTGAGCTGGAAATGCTAAAAATATAGTCAATAGACACATCACTCCCCATCAGAAGAGTGGGATCAGCCAAATATTGGATTGGTGTGACCACCTTGATAGACTCAAAAATCTCCAAGAGAAGAGTTGGATCAACTGAAGATTGCATCGGCATGACCACTTTGGTAGACTCGACACTCTCCAAGAAAAGAGTGGGATCATTCGAAGATTGCATCGACATGACCACTTCCTCAGCTATTGGTTGAATAGGTTGCATGAAAACATGTTCTGAAGGCACATCACCCCCAAAACTAGGAGTGGGATCAATCTAAGATTGCATTGGAACGACCATTTCATCAACAAAAGGATGAATAGATTGTGGGAAAAATGAAGAAGAATCATAATCAAAAGGTGATATCCCCTGAAAATATTACAAGGGAACTTAGGCTTACATCTTATTTATCTAGGTTTCTTAGCAGAATCAATGCCCCTAGGATTATTAGTAGTGGTTCGTTTCTTTTCCTCAACATGATTCACAAAGGTTGTTGATAACTCTCCAACATGAGTAGTAGAGGTTGGTTGTTAAACTCTAGTATGACTCATAAAGGCTAGGTTTGTTCCCCCAACATGACTTGCAATGGTTGGTTGAACATCTCCAACATGATTTGCAAAGGTTGGTGATTGGCTGATAACATGACTCACAGAGGCTATAGACCTATCATGAGCATGAATAGCAGTGACTGGAATTTTTCTCCCAGCATGACTTACAAAGGATGGATGTTGGTCTTCAACATGACTTGGAGAGGTTGACGACCTATCTCCAACATGATTTGTAGAGGTTGATGAGTTCATATTCCTATTCTTCCTCTTTCTATTTCATTTAGACTTCTGATTACTAGTAGCTATACTTTCATCAGATAAGGTAGAAGGAGGAGGAGAAGACTTTGTTGACGAAGGAACATCAACATGATTCCCATGACATAAGATACTTAATTGAGGAGCGTCAAGAGAATTCAGGACATTTGGAATGGTACCCAACTAAACTGTTAGTCCCACATTCAACCCAAGAATGTACAAAGTGGCCATCAAAGGGACACCAACATTTATGAAGAAAGGAAAATCATAAGAATACCCTTGCGAAGGGGTTCCTTGGTTGGTATCATCAAGAACTTTTTCCATGAAGATCTTATGCACAGGTTCTTCCCTTGTGGGATCATTCAAGTCTGTAAAAGTATCACACACTGAATTTGGTAAATCAGTTGTATAAAAATATGTTCCTATAAGGAGTCCGCTCCATGTTTTTGAGAGAAAGACCGAAAATTGATCACGACCGACATAGTGGGTGGTCTACCATATTATTTCAGAGACCTAAATAAATGACTGAATAAATCACTATGGAAAACTAGGGAGCACAAAGCACACCACTAAGAATAAAATCCTAAAAAGATACAAGAAAAAAAAAGACCCTTCTAAATGCTTCCAACCCAGAGAGATGAATTCTTGATCGTCCAAAGAATTTATAAAGGAAAACGACTAGCCTAGAGAAGTAGTTACCTAGTCCTTTGACCAACGGTCCCTTCAGGTGTCTCCCAAAAAATACATTATGCCTCAGGTCCCGCGATACACCCCTCGCAGTCACCTATGTGTCAACCTATATAATGGAAACTAGGCCACCAACTTGTAATCAACAACCAGGGGGGTACATTTGACAATCTGGTGAGTGTATGGGAAGGGTAACTAAGCCTGAAGATCCTCCCGAGGCTTGAAATGAAACAGGACTAGAGTCACTCTTAGAGTACCTTGGATGAATCGAAGTGTCTCAGAGGTATAACACAAGTCAGGCCAATAATGTTACATGATTCACCCCCAATACACACTCTCCCAAACACTTTGTCAGGATTAAGAGTGGATATTTCCATCACCATCCTTTAAACTGCCTCATGTTTGACTCTTGTATTAAAGGAGCTTCTTGGATTAAGTAATTACAGTGTGGATTTTTCACACCCTATCATAGACACCTAAGTTAATTTTTGGTTGGCCTTGGAGATTTTAACTCTCCACACCTAATCCAAGGCCCTATCCTAAGCTATTGGTGAACCCTAGAAAAAGTGTTACTAATATATTTTAGATTAACACTTTCATTTTAGGGGGTTTTATTACTCAAAGAAACGCAAGTGAAAATTATGTTGTTTGAGACTCTTGAAAAAATGAAACTTATTAGAACACTGGAAAATAATACTTTACACTAATTCTACAAATGAAAATTAGCTTCAAGCAAAAAGCATGAACAATCCTTCAAACCTAAAAATGCAATCTTTTCTCCTTTCCATGAAAAATGCACAATGCAACATTCGAGTGAAGCAAAAGAGAAAATGGAATCATTTTCTTTCTTATTTTTCTTTTGAAATGATTTCAATATGAGAATAAAACAAAAACTTCTGCTATTTGTTTTTCTTTTTCAAATAACAGTGCAAAGCAATGCAAAGAAATAAATAGACCTAACTAGCATAAAAACTAGGTTTTCTTATTTTCTTTGAATAAAAGAAAAATTAACAAAATATGCTAAAAGAAAATTCAAAATACACAGAAAGAAACTCATTTTTCTTAAAAATCAAGATAAAAAGAAGCCAAAAAGATTGGAAACATAGAGAGACAAGAGGATTTATTTTTTATTTCATAAAAAATCTAAGTCTACAAATTGTCTAAACCCCAAATAATAGAAGCTTATGGAACTCATGAAGAGTTCGGAACCACAAGTTTCCTATAGGAAAAGGAAAATATTTTGAAAACATTATGCAAAACCATAGAGATGTGTGTTGTGCATGACCATCCTACGCATGTATGTGGGCTATGTATAATGTAGAACATGTATGTACGCATGCTATATAGAGAACAAGGTGCGTACACCTATGCAAATTAAAAAAAATTAAAAATTGGACAGACAAATTGGGCAAGGGAAGATGGTAGGAACCTGGAAGGTGACGAGAGACCCAACCTGACTCAAAAGATTCAAAATATCCAGAAAAAACCAAAAACCAAACCAAACCAATATCTCCCACTAAGAACCTAGAGAGACTCCCCAGTGGAGTCACCAATTCTATAATGGGTGTTGGGTATGTGTTATATTATGTGCATGAGTAGTAGTGTCTACGTTGCGTTAGACACACAGGGGGCGAAAGCCCCCTGTGAGGGGTTCAGGGGAAGTGCCCCCAAGAATTTGTTTTTTCCTCAGGAAACATGTTGCATTTTTGCCTCATTTCTCATGTTTCCTTGATTTTTCATGTCCATTGTTGGGCGATTTTTCGGCACATGGTTTTTTTCCGATGGTTTTCTATTTTCAGTGAAGGAATTAGGGTTGTTGACTAATCCAGGTCATTGGGTTAGGGTTTTGGATGTCGTTGGCTCCTATATGTATATTTTATTGTAAACAATGTATCACTATGAATGAATATAGAATAGGTTGGTTTTCCCGGTTTGGGTTTCCAGTGGAAAAATCTATGTGTAATGTTTGTATTTTCCATTGTATATTTTATGTTCTTTTATTGAAAATTTATTTGCAGTAAATATTGTACAAGGTTAAAATCTACATTTGGTATCAAAGCTTTGTTGGCTTCATGGCAATGCCTTTGTGGTCAAGGTTTTGGATCAGGACTGTGATAATCCCTGTTATAGTGGGATATCCATGGTATTGACTTTTCAAGTGAAAAGAAATGGAGAGAAATTCAAAAATGGAGATCGAGAAGTTTAATGGGAAATTTTTTGAGTTGTGGAAGCTCAAGATGGAAGACCTGTTGGTGGAAAGAGATCAGTGGATCATGCTAAATCTAGGTACTAGACCTACAGGAACTTCAATAGATGACTAGAAAAATTTGGATCAGAAGGCGAAGAGCACAATCCGAATCTGTCTCTCAGATTCAGTATTATTGAATGTGTCAGAGGAAGCTACAACCAAGGATTTATGGGATAAGTTGGGGAAGTTGTATCAGTCTAAGTCCCTAGTAAATAAAGTATTCCTGAGAAACAAGTTGTATAACCTAAGGATGAGAGATGGAGACTCGGTGGCAGAGCATTTGAATTCATTCAATACTATGTGGTGAAAACCCCCCTCTTCTCCAAGGGCTGTGTAACCTCTCGGTCTAGGCTCTTCTCAAGACTAAAGTGAAATAGTCTTTGATTCCTTGTTGGAACCTCTAAGAATCAAATCCACAGGTCTTTTTGTGAAAATTATGTCTGCATGATAAAATCCCAGGCGTAAACTTCCTCCAGGTGATCAAGCCTTGTGACCACACGCTTATCCGAAAAGGTGTGTCGCGATTTCACGTATCGGCTATATGAGTTAACCGAATCTCCATCTTTCAAACTCTCAAGATCCAAAATTTCGACAAGGGCCTAGAGCATTCTAGCTCCTCCCTTATCTTTCACCCATATGACCCTTCACTATAACCTGGGGCCAATCCTTCTAAGCGCATCAAGATTTCATGTATCAAGAACTCTCGATGCAATTCACCTCCATTCTCCCGATCCTTCGATACCTGAAATTGAGAAATATTAGGATAATATCAATGGTCCACAAGAGCTCTCCATCCAATGGTTGTGATCAAGTTGCGATTTCACATTTCGCGAGTTTTTGAAACTCCTACCTCCAACTTCTCGATTCACGAATCAATGAAACACTGATCTGTCACCATGTGTCCTACTTCAATGGACGGTCTTGATGATTTCAGGATTTCACGTTTTGGGATTTCACGAATTTCACTCTGCTTCTTCCAAATCTTTTGGTTTGTGAAATTTCGATAAATCGTCGTGTTTAACCAGTGCGCTACTTCTCTGAGATCTAACGGATTGAAAGATTTAAGCTTTTTTTGAATGGATCTTGACCCTCGATCTTATTAAGTCTTCAAATTCCTTTTTGAAGGATTTCTCTGGCTCAATCCTCCATACGTGTTCTTCCTTCGATCTTTCAACTTCTGTGCTTCACCTTTGAACGCTTCAACTATTCAAAACTTAGAAACTTTTCTAAGCGTTTCCTCTTGTGACTTAAAACCACTACTCCTCCTGAGCTTCTATTAAATAAAAATTAAATCTCATCCCTTGTGCACACTTTCACTCTGTGTCTTTTTCAAAAGACTTTCTGACACCCTCCTGGCATACTTTGCGCTCAACCTCCTCAGATTTAAAACTTTAACGCAAGTTTATTTCTACACGCACTCCATGCGCTCGATATGCACACTTTTCATATGAAAATTCCTCACTATCTCTTCTGAGATTTAAGTCGAAAAAGACTTTTTCACACACACTCCTTGCACTCTGCATGCACTCCTTGCATAATCTTACAAGAGAGAAACAATTGAACTTATTCAATTATTCATTCATTCACTATGAACATCATACATTCATAGAATACACAATTATTAGTCAAACAACATCAACATTGTACCATTGAATCAATCTTCATTGTTCTATTCATTTGAGAAAAACATAATTACAATGGCTATCTCCTACAGACACAAACTAAAACTTATCTAAGGACCCAGATATTTCTTCACTCTTCTTCCTCCTATCTAAATCCTATCACACTCTACTCAAGCAGTTACCTACTCAATTAAATGCAACTTAATGACTAATATGGGAAATTATCCTACACCTGTAATATTTACAGTCATGTAAGGATTTACATTCATTTTCGTCATTTCAAATGGTGGCCCGACTTTCCACACTCTAATTTAATTAACACAAAATTCAAAATACCTACACTACTACCAATTTGATTAAGGTCGACTTTGAGTCCTTCAATGTGCTAAGGTGTCGATTTCGCCTCCATGTCCGCCCTTCTAGATTTAATAATGATGCTCTTGCATCATTGTGGTAAGTCAGTTAGTATATGTTGAGATTAAAATTTTAGATGAAGATAAGTGTATCAGTTTACTTTGTTCTTTACCAGACTCATGGGATAGTCTGGTAGTGGCCATAGGTATTAATAAAACTTCCTTGAAGTTTGATGAAGAGGTCTCATCATTATTATCGAAGGAGGTGAGACAGAATAATATGTAAGGAAATAGCACATACGTATTATTTTCAAGAGGACGCTCCCAGGAAAGAAATAGATCTAAGTTCTCAAGTGGGAGACCTAAGTCTAAGGGTACATCTAAATCTCCCATAAGTTTGTAAAGGTATGTTGGAGATGTGCAAAATAAGGGCACTACAATAAGTAGTGTATATCCAAAGTTGAGAAAAATTAGGGATATGAAGAATCTCCTTCTACATAATAAAAGACCTCCAAGGAATAAGGAGGGGACGTGTACTTGGCTTCTTCAAGAACACATGCAGATCATGAGGCATGGTTGTTTGAATCAGGTGCATCCTTTCATATGACTCCCCACAGAGAGTGGTTCTATGAATGTGAAAGGTATGATGGAGGTAATGTTTTTCTAGGTGATGATTCAACAACCAGAATCATAGGAAGAGGAAAATTCAAGTTGAGGCTCATATATGGAAGGATTAGAACACTTCTTGGTGTTCTACACATCCTAGGTTTGACCAAAAATTTGATTTCTATAAGCAAAATGGACAATGCAGGGGTAAAAACAATATTTGAAAAGGAATCCTGCAAGATGGTTCAAGGAGAAATGGTGTTGTTGAAGGGAGTTCGGTTAGGAACTCTGTATAAGCTGCAAGGAAGCACTATCAGTGATGGGTGTAATAGTTCCATTGTTACCAATATTAGAGTTAAAGAAGAAAGAAATCCTATAGTCTCTAGATAAAAGGTTATGATGTGGCATCAAAGACTGGGGAATATCCGAGAGAAGGGTCTTCGACTACTACATGGTAAAGGATTTTGATTTCTGTGAACATTGTGTATATGAGAAGCAAAATCGGGTAAGATTTCCCTCTGGTGCAACGAGGGAAGGAATTTTACAACTAGTTCACAATGATGTTTTTGTACCTGTGTCAGTCCCATCATTGGGAAAATATGTGTACTATGTCTCATTTATAGATGAATTCTCAAGGAATACTTGGATATATTTCCTTAGGAAAAAATATGAAGTCTTTGGCATGTTTAAATATTTTAAGGCTCTTGTTGAGAATACAACAAAGAAAAAAATTAAGGTGTTGAGGACAGATAATGGCAAAGAGTTATGTAGGACTGAATTTAAAGAATTTTGTAAGAAGTGTGGTATAGCAAGGCATAAGAATACTCCATATACACCTCAACAGAATGGAGTTGCAGAAAGGATGAATAGGACACTGATGAAAAAAGCAAGGTGCATGCTCAGTGTTGTCAGGTTAGGGTAAGAATTTTGGGAGTGGTAGTGGGTACTACATGTTACCTAGTCAACAGATCACCCTCATCAATGCTAGATGACAAGAATCCACAAGAGGTATGGACTGGTAAGAAACCTTATCTCACACATCTCAAGGTATTTGGTTGTGATGCATATGTCCATGTTCCAAAGGAAAACAAGAGTAAGATAGATAAGAAGGTTGAAAAGTGTATCTTTATTGAATATAAAGATGGTCTCAAAGGTTATAAGCTTTGGAACCTAGAAACTAAGAAGGTAGTGTATAGTCAAGATGTGGTATTTAGAGGAATGAAGGATGTTGTTAAACAAGAATTCCTACCAAGTAAGGAAGAACCATAGAAAATATATTTTGATTTAAAGGATGATGAATCATACTCTACATAAGAACGTGAATTAGAAGAAGAAGATCCTCATACTCCAGTATCGAGGAGATCAGTTCGAGAAACAAGGCTACTAGAAAGGTATACTGCATATGATTTTCATTCAATTTTTTTTTTGTTTATTACCAATGATGATCCTAGAACTGTTAGGGAGGCAGTGGATTCATAGGATGGAAATCTCTGAAAAAAGGCCATGGATGAAGAAATGGAAGCCTTGGATAAGAATGAGGCTTGGGATCTAGTGGATTTGTTGACTGGAAGAAATCCCATTGGCAACAAATGGGTGTTTAAAAAGAAGTTGAATGAAGAAGGAAAAGTGGAGAAATACAAATCTCGGTTAGTAGCAAAGGGTTATTCCCAGGTTGAGGGAATTGATTTTGGTGATATTTTTTCTCCTATTGCCAAGTTAACCTCTATAATATGTTTGTTATCTGTTGTTGCTGCATTTGATTTTGAAGTAGAAAAGATGGATGTGAAGACAACATTCCTACATGGGGATCTTGAAGAATAAATCTATATGAATCATCTGGAAGGATTTGTTGTGAAGGGAAAGAAGGAGCTGGTATGCAAGCCCAAAAAGTCCCTGTATGGTTTAAAACAATCACCAAGGATGTGGTATAAAAAATTTGATACTTATATATTCGGACTTGATTTCACAAGAAGCAAAGAGGATCATTGTGTGTATTTTAAATTATTTGGTGATCAATTGATTTAGTTGGTCTTGAATGTGGATGAAATGTTCTTGATAGGAAACAAAAAGGATATTATACATGGTGTGAAAACTTAGTTGTCCTCTAAATTTGACATGAAGATCTCGGTGCTTCAAATTTCAATTTGGGCATGGAAATTAAAAGAGATCGAAAAAACAGGAAACTCTCGTTAAATCAGATTAAATATGTTGAGACAATATTGCAGAGGTTTAATATGCAGGAATTTAAATCAGTTAAGGTTCCTATTCCTTTTGGTGTAAATTTATCTGCGGATCAATGTCCCAAGACACAGGAAGAGGAGGAGGACATGTCTCGTGTTCCATATGTGACTGTAGTTGGGAGTTTGATGTATGAAATGGTCTGTACTAGACTGGAAATTTCACATGCAATGGGAGTTTTATGCAGGTATATGTCAAAACCAGGGAATGAGCATTGAACAACATTAAAAAGGGTTTTCAGGCATTTGTGTGGCACTGCTAGCTATGGATTGTGCTACCAAGGAAGACCGGTATTGGATAGAGTGTTGGATATACATGGATATGTGGATTCAAACTGCACTGGAGATATGGATCATAGGAGATATACAAGTGGGTATGTGTTTAACCTATTTGGAGGAGCAATAATTTGGATGAGAAAAAGACAAGATGTAGTATCACTTTCAACTACAGAAGCTCAATACATGGCAGCCACTCATTCAAGTAAGGAAGCGATATGGTTACAAATATTATACTAAGGTATTGGGTTGGTACAACAAGCTGCAAGGATAGATTGTGACAGTCAAAATGAATTTTTTCTAGCGAAGAGACCAACTTATCATTCAACGACAAAGCATATTGATATTCAATATCACTTTGTGAGAGATATGGTTGAAGAAAAGAAAGTATTGCTGATGAAGGTGGAAACTTTGAATAATGTTGCATATTCATTAACAAAATTTGTAGGCACTGAGAAGTTATCTTGGTGTAGAGGATCCATGGGAATTGTTTCCCTAGATTGTTGACTATGTAACCTTGTAAACCCCTGTATGCAAAGAAAACAACAAGTGGGAGAATTTTGGGTATGTGTTATATTATTTGCATGATTAGTAGTGTTTGTGTTGCGTCAAACACACAGGGGGGTTTGAGGGGGGTGTAGGGGCAGTTCCATCGATAAAACAAAATTGCCTCGAGAAATGTGTCACATTTTGCCTCATTTTTTGTGTTGCCTAGATTTTCATGTCCATTGTTGGGCAGCTTTTCAACACATGGTTTTTTGTCGATGGTTTTCTATTTCCGGTTAAGGAATTAGGGTTGTTGACTAATCCAAGTCATTGGGATAGGGTTTTGGATGTCACTGGATCCTATATTTATATTGTATTGTAAACAATGTAACACTATAAATGAATATAGAATATGCTAGTTTTTCCATTTTGGGTTTCCAGGGGAAAAATATCTGTGTAATGTTTATATTTTCCATTATATCTTTTATGTTATTTTACTAAAAATTTGTTTGCATTAAATATTGTACAAGGTTAGAATCTACAATGGGTAAATTCCCCCTAATCTAGGTCTAAGGAATAGGAAGAGCGATAACTCCCTTAAAATACTAACTTATCTCTAATTTACCCTAAAACAATATAGAATAAGTGATAAAAGAGAGGGAAGAGAAGGTTAAGAAGAGTACCTTGAATGATTTCGGTTGATGTAGACCTCTTCCTCTTGTTGTTTCCTCTTAGATAACATATCTCTGCCCAAACTTGACCTATAACAGACCAAGAACACAACAAAACAACATATACAATCTCTAGTAATCACTTAAAATCCTAAATATAGATGCAAATGATCAAATTAGATAACATATACACACAAATTTTTGGGACAAAGATAATCTCTTTTATTCATATACAAGATGAAAGGTTACAACCTTTGCTTGCAGACACCGCTCTACGAACCAAGTCTGGGCTCCTAGTGCACTAATTCCACATATAATTCTCACAACCAACATGCCATCAAAGAAAGATGGAAGGGTTTCATAGGGAAAATGGATGGAAGGGAAAGTTGAGGCTAAAAATTAGAGCAAGATGTAAAACTTGGGCAATGAGAGGGGAACGATTTTGGCAGAGTTTTCTTATACTCTTGTTCATATGTATAAATGACTCCCCTAGACCTCTTTTTATATGAGAAAAACATTGTTATCCGGTTTGGGGATGGGGTACAAGGGGTGAAATGGTTAGGAAACCCTACATAGCCTGTGAACTCCACCGAAATCCGTGCAATTTTATATTTTTTGCAATTTTTGGAGGTAAATGCGGGCTACTTAGCATGCAAAAAGTATATGTACAAGGGAAAACTAGCATGCAACACACGTGTGTATGCAGGCTAGTAGTGAAGAAGAGAGCATACATATCCAAAAAGTTGTTTTTTAGAAGGAAACATCAGCAATATGATTGGTAAAGGATTCAAATGGATGGGCCAATGTCTTGGATACATAGATGTGGCATTTTTGAACTATAACAATTAGTATTTCATGTGATACTTAAATTCCATGTACATAAAAGAATAAAAAAAATGATTACATACATCTGATGCACATTTTAGCTGGGATGGCTCCTCGTACGATGAAATTATGTTCATTTCTTTTAACATATTCTTCTATACTTTTTTGGACATCCCTATCGACATGTCTTTATTTTCCCCTTATTTTCCCCTTAGAATTTTCAAAATATCCCTGGAAAAAAATATATAAAAATTATTATTAAAAAAAAAGGAAGAACTCAGTGCATATAATAAGATAATTCACACCGAGACTTAAAATTTGTATACATTGGAGCATCATATATACATATACGCATATGTATAGTATAACATTGATGTTGCAAAATTGAAAATGTTTTACAATTTTTTATATTCAATCGGTGCTTTATGAATTAAGAAAAACATGGTTTCCTAAGTACTATTTATTATGCATCATTGAGCATTGAAGAAATTTAAAAAATGGTGATTTCCATATCAAATAGTGATTTTTCCTCTTTAAACTCAACAATGCACTTTGTAATAAATGCAACCCAGTGTGTGTTTCAATAAAATGTGCACATTAGAATGTGAAAAATATTTTCAATAATATTTCAAATTGAAATAAAGCGGCGTTATTTACAAAAAATTACACGTCGATGCACTTACTATGTAAAGAGCGCACTAGTAATCACAAAGGTGTTTTTTAAAAACAAAAAAATGACAACGACATGACAGTTTAGGATCCAATTCAATGAGTGGTTTCATTGTAACAGATAGGAAATGCCCATATACAAATAACCAAACCCTAAGAGGAAATTGTGCTTAAAAAAATTGTTGTTGTGAAATATATAAGGATAAAGTGAAAGAACAATGGAGAAATTAGGGCTTCCAATACTAAAGGTAAGTATGAAAACATTTTTTTGTTTGAGAATGCACCGAAAATTATTTGATTAAAATAAGAGAATTGTCAAGATGATTAATAGAATGCAATCATATACCTAAAATTTATCCTATACATATTTCTATTGGATCTACAGTGGTCCCCCTCGAATTTGGATCTTAAAAAATAGCCCACCCACTTAGAAATAGTTTTTGATAAATCTATGTTTCACAAATATCCTCTCTAAAACTTGACAAACAATAAAACAATAAAACATTGAATAGGATTTTCCTTTATAAACACAAAAATTCAAATTCCCACTAATTTTTTCTTCAGAAGTTACATTTTCCAGTGTGTTATTTCATGCATATCACACCAGTGTGGTATTCATAATGCACTGGTGTGGTATGCATAACACACATATTTATTTTTGTAATAAATTTCAAAGTATTGATAGTAAGAGCGGGTTATTTTTCTAAATTGGTTCAATCAGTGCGATAGACAATTTGAACACACCGGTGCAACATTTAATTAATAACGCACTAAGGTGGTGTGTACATAATAACACACCGTAATACAATTACATTTTCATAATGCAAATGAAAACCTTTGTATTTAAAGTTTGCGCAGGTTTAGATTTCTAACAAAAAGAATGGAGGTTAGTATTTGGTGTTTATCTCATTTAAATGCACTAATGTGTTTTGTTTATACATATGCACCATTGTGTTTTCAAATGATAAAGTGCACCTATTGGGGAGAGAGAGGGGGGAGAGAGAGAAGGGGATACAATGAGTGAGAGAGGAAAGGGGATATAGAGTGAGGGGGAGAGAGGGGTTGATGCAAGAGAGAGAGGGGGGGGGATATAGGGAGAGAAGGGGAGGGAAGGAGGAAGAGACTGAGAGAGGGGATGAGTATAAAATTCACATTTTCTATGTTCAAGGAGGATATTTTCAGGTATTGAATAACATTTTCATATTTTAGAAAGCTTAATTGATGTTTCTTGTATAGTTGGGCGGAAAAAAACAATAATATTATAGAAAAAAGTAATGATTTTTTAAGTGTGTTGTCAAGTTATAAAATTTATTTGAAGTTATTTTTGAATTTATATTTTTCTATGCTATCCAAGATGACAGTGTTTGGTTCAAACGCAGGAAAAAAAATTATAATATCGAATGGCCAATTCTTTAGATTCTAGTGTCACCTCATTATGTTTCTTTGGAACACCTGTAAATTCTCTCAGGATGATTTCAACACGTTTAGATTTTATTGATAATTGATTTATCTCATTGAATTTATGTTATGTATGCAGGTGTAGTTTAATAATTTTTCATTGAATTTTATAGGATCAAGATTCATGATCGATTTTAGATGCTCAATATATTCCTATGCTCCCAAAATTACCAAAGCTCTTATCATGAGAAATATACCGCAAGAAGATGTTTGATGAAAATGGATAGATTATTTACTCTACCAATCCTAACATACCATCTTCCAGCAACCAGCTTGGGTCAATGTTATTACACCACGAATTTGATATCTTTTATGTAGACAACCCCGTAGGGCGTAAGAAAAAAATGTTTGAGTAATTGTATTTTTGGATTTTCAATGGAACTAATGTAAATGTATTTCTTGATTCGACATTTGTTTTTTAAAGGGGTTGGTTTTATGTTTATTATTGGGAATAATATGTCCATGCTTGTAATAAGTGTTTGTTCTAATGTTTGAACATATTTAAAGCATTGTGTTACTAATATTATCAATGTTATGTCCAATATTTTACAATTAGGATTCTAATGATGAGTGACCTATCTACCATCTACTGTTTCACCCAACTACAATGTCAAGTCATGAGATCACTATTGAATGAAAATAGCTTGGAGAGGAAGCATATCGAGAATGGTTAAGACCACCTATTCAGTTCCCACTATGCCTTGAGTCACCAATTCAAAACCTCGATAGTAACATCATTTCTTCACATGTTGGGGATGAAGAAAATGATATAGAGGTTGGTATGGATGATTTCGTACGGGATACTCGGGCCATGGATGGAATTTTGTTAGATGCATTTCAGAAAAATCAACTACGAGATGACGTTGTTGTTTTAGATGCCTTCTATGTAAAAATAAAATTTCCTTCCACCACCCCTCTGTTTTGTCTAGTACAAGAGTCTTCAAGGTCTACCTAGCTAGGGACAAAAATATTAATGTACAACTTGAAATAAATGTATGGTGTGTTAGACGTGTGTTTCATGACACTTTTGAGGTAACTAACCATTAAATCCCCTAAAATTTTAAGGAATCTTGTCACACCAATGAAGGAATAAGAGGGTTGATTTTATTCATGCTTAATAATAGTGTAAATTTCTATTGCCCACTAATTGTAGGTTATTCAAAAATATGGTACTTTTGAGTGATAATCACTTGCATGATAGCTATGTAGACACAAATAAAATGTTGAAAATTTTGGGTGTTGAGTACATATCATACCATGCATGTCCGAATGATTGTATTATATACATAAACAAATATGCGGACAAAGATATATGTTGGAAAAGAGATAAATTAAACTTGTATCTTCTTAGAGACAAGTTCACTCGACAATATTTTCATTTTTTAAAAATGAGTTGGAAAATATCTTAAATCAAACTCATGAAATTTAAAATCCAATTAATGAGTGTGAAAGAGACAAATTCACTTGACAATCTTTTCATTTTTTAGACTAGTCGGAAAAGATCTTAAATCAGACTCATTGGGGGTTTCTAGGCAACATGTCATGGGGGAGGCCAAGGCTCCCATGATGGAATTCTATGAAAGGTTATCATTTTATTAATAACCAACACAAGCTTGGGAAAACCCAAAGCTCTCCAATTCGAGGAGGATAAAGTGCTAGCGGAGGTTACCTTCTCCATGATATATCAGATAATGTTCCCTAACTGAAAGGACATAGGAGGAGGCATTGGATACCACACAAGACCATCCCAATCAAATGGAACTTCTTCAAGAATTGAAGGGAGAGTACTCAGGGAGAGTAAAAATCTCTCTTGTTCAGAAGAACGACATGGTTGAAGGACGCATCACCCTCCAAGGGAAGGGTTGGATTGACCAGAAATTGCACTGGTACGACCACTTCTTCAACCATTGGTTGAATATAATGCATGAAAACAAGGCCAAGAGACACATCACCCTAAAAACCGGGGGTGTGGCCAGGCGAGGATTTCATCAGCATGACTTCTGTGTCAATCAAAGGAGAAACAGATTGTGGGGAAACCACAAACACCTGAGAATCTGAAGGGCCCCTAGGTGAGAACCACGCAGGGTATCCCAGTAGTAGCAGGACACAAACGAGTAAGGTGATTTACTTCGCAAGTCCTGCAAAGTAATTTGGTCTTATGTCTAACATGTCTAGGCTCCTTAATCATATGAATGCCCTCAACATCATTTACAAAGGCTGGCGACATGATCTCAGCGTGACTGGAAGAGGTTGGAGATTCATCTCCCACATGATGTATAGAGGTTGGAGATGTGATATCGATATGAATCATGGCAACCAGAGTGATTCCCCCAGAATGAATAATAGTGTTTGGTTTTGAGTCTTCAACATCACTCGCATAGGTCGTCGACCAATCAACATGAATAGCAATGGTTGGTGATGGAGCTCTAGTATGATTGACAGTGACTGGACTAGTGGCGGTGGTGAGTTGTGGAATTTGAGACCAAGGTTCAGGGAAAGATTGGCTTTGAGACACTGCAGGATAGGAAGGGTCTTGGTTTACACCCTGTCCCTTTCCAAAAAGGTAGTATCCTCCGCCTAATTGATCCATAACAGTTTATGCATGCATCATCACTGAAGAAGATGTCTGTGAAGAGACAAAAGTATGATAAGGATTATTCAAGTGAGGATATATGTTTCCCCCATGTGAAGGGGCTCCATGAAGAGGGTGGCATGTACCATAAAAATGGTTCCCTCCCTATGAAATACCAGAGGACATATGTGGACCCGCCATGGGAAAATTGTTCGTAGGAACTAGCATGGCAGATGCAGGATACACAGATGGGGTGTAATAAGTAGAATAACCACCCATTTGAGTACTGGCTCCTGAAAAAACATGGCTAGGACTGGATCTGTAGGAGGGGAGGTTCCAACCTCCCACAATGAGAGTTGGTAGAGGGACATGACTCCTATCAAATGAATATGTAGATGCGGGGCCATGGTGCCCCTAGATCCAAAACTAGGATTCACATAAGTGGGCCACGAAGAGGATGGAAAGGGTGAAGGCGTGTTTGGTATATCAATATGAAAATGATTAGAGACCCAAGGCATGGACTGAGTGTCGTAATTTTGCATACCATTATGAAAAGTGAACAGATTCATCCCCATGAAATGTGTGAACATCATGGGGGGTAAGTGGTAAATGACAGAGCTACAAGAACTCCATTATCCATGATAATGAAAACTCATAGCACTGTGTAAAATCTCAAAGGTCTACTCATAATAAAAGAGCACACTAAAAATAATCAAAAGGCCAACTATGCACACAAACAAGATAAAGTGGTTGAAAGAGACCTCCCTTTATAAAGTAGGTATGCCTCTCCCAAGAGGGGCCTGAGACTCCGCTACTAAATATTGGAGGAAACAAAATCAGTTATAAGGACCCTCGTGGGATTAACAACTAGTCAATCAGATCCCCCCGGAGAGGTAATCCTCTATAAAGGTTTTGTGTTGTCCGACCCTTATCTAACCTAGGGACCCTGCAAAATAACCCCTGGAAGTAACCTATGTGGTACCTAAGTCAAGAAACTAAGCAACCACAATATAATTGATGCACATGTGAACATTCATAAGTCAGGTCTACCATATGGGCAGGGTAGCAAAGTTCGAAACCTTGAAAGCATCACCTCTCACAGAAGTAAGGGCACTATAGAGATCCCCATATATGAATAGATCCCCATAAATATATCTGATGCTAAGAAGGTATCGGGGGCATATCCCTTGAACCAACCTCAGACGTCCTCGTGCTTAACTCCAGTGTAAGAAAAGCCTCATGATATTACCGATTATACAATGGTTTTCTCCACTCCCTTAGTCAGACACATATGTTGATTTAATAGTCTTGGAGAAGTTTACTCACAAAATCCTATTCCAAGGCACTAAATCCTAAGCTAGTTTCTGCACCCTAGAAAATAAAATCATTACTAATCAATTTTAAATTATAGAATTAATTTTAATGGCCTTGCATACTCAAAAGGTGCGGTTGAAACTAGTGATGTTATGACTCAACAAGTAAAATAAATGAATATGAATACAATGCAAAGTCCTAACTTCAATTTCCAATAAATGATATGTTTTTAAAAAATGCAATTTTCAATTCAATTCTGCAATTCCAAATAAAATGCAATCTTTCTTTACATGCACTAAGATAAATGACAAAGAGTCAAGAGATCAAAATGCCAATCAATGTAAAATGCCTAATATTTTTGTATTTTCAATATAAGAGAATGAAAATGCAAGGACTGAACAACATCTTGATATAAATACTCTACTATGTATAGACAGAGACAACCCAAGTAGGATATCAAGTAGCAAAACACCCAGCCCAAAGTGCAAGGACAATTAAAATGAAAAAGATGATGAGAAAGGTATCACCCAAAAATTCAACCAAAGACAGGTTTCCTGTCATTCCATAGACACTTAACTATCACCACAAAGACCCAAGAAGACTCAGCAATCATCAAAACCTACCCAACAACCAAGCACCGAGGTTGATGTACGTGATTGTTCAAGGGGAAATTGTGTATGTACGCATCTTGCAAAATTGCATCATGAGTATGTATGTGATTGTCAAGAAAAAACTGATGTATATATGTCAAAACATAGCTAGAATAAGGAGAAGGCTAATAAACTCAGACTCATAGTGAACATAGGATGTCAAGAAATCATACAACAAGAAACTCAATATGAACGAGATAAATCTAAGGACAAAAAAACTCCAAACCCAAGAAAATAAGATTATATCCCTAGTATGGTCACCAATACTATTACAAGGAAAATCCCTCTATTGAGTAAACCACATTACACATAAATGACTGCAGAAATCAACACTAATATCAAGTATGTTATATAAACAAATATGCTAGCAAGACAAGATAAAAGGCCTTCCTTGTCTAGATGTTCTATGATGTCCACTGTTGAGCACTTGACCCAAAGAAATATACGTGTAGCTAGTCCTCAACAAACAAGCAACGCAATCATATGGTGATAATAGATAATGTTAGCACATTAAATAACATAATCCATCAACATTCACAACAAATATGCCCATGGAATAATAATTCAAATATTTTCAATATATTAATTGGACGAGAAAATAGTATTTCTATTAAGATATAATCAACAGAAGTGAATGAGTTACAAACTTTCGTGTTGGAACGGTTCAGAACCGAGAAACTAATTTCCTTCTAGTTGGGCCTCCACCACTTCAATACTCCACCAAAGGAAAGCTCATATAAGAGATAAAATAAAGTTCTCAATCAATAAGGGAAGATCCTAGGGGATGAACAATGTGTCCAGACTTAAAGGACAAAGGGATGCAAACTCAATGTGAAGTGAATAATTTCTCCAGAGTAACTTTGCTCTCAAAGTTGAATTCTTTCTCCTCTTTTCCATAGCTCAAATTTGGCTGGTTTATATGCTTCAAGTGGAACTAAAGGGCTGAGTCGGAGAATTTCCAGTATATGGAAGGCCAAGGATCATTGATCTCGTGACATTACATGGAAACCCGCCACCATTTTTTAATTTTTGGCACATGTACTGATGTACGCGGGTTGTAGTGGTTGTGGCATTAGTCAAGACAAAATGCATGACCGAACACTCGAAGAGACCTTATTTAGACTTCAATTTTGTCTTCCATACATCATTTTTCTCAAGAGACACATGGTGGTAGCCTAACTTCACATCAATCTTAGTGAAAAATTTGGCACCCTTGAGATGATATAGAAGATCATCAATATGGGGGATCGGATACCAATTTTTTAGTATGATCTTGTTCAGGGATATGTAATCAATAAAAATCCTCCATGTCCCATCCTTCTTCTGTAACAAAACAATTGGGATTCCAAAAGGTGAGGATCTTGGTCTAATATATCCCTTCAAAATTAGCTCTTGGATATGGAATTTTATTTCTTCATTCTCCATAATAGAGTGTCTATATACAAGGTCATTAGGAAGAGTAGCATCAGGTATCAAATCAATTGAGTGCTTTACCTAATAGTGTAAATACACCCTAGTAGGTAAGGAAAATATTTCTTTGTGATCTTCTACTATATTTTAAACTTGCTTTTGTTCTATAGAGAGACCTCTTGCACATGTTTTGGTGGTTATAGTGACCTTCAATTCACCTTCTAAATGAACCATAAAGAGGAAAAATATCATATTTTGAGAGACCACCTTTTTTCACTACTTCATGGAGATCAAGGAGACTGCAGTAGTTGGGATTTCCTACAATACCATGTAGAGTTGATCTCCCAAAGTAATAATGACATTATGGGGCCTATATTCATAAATAACATGATGCTTTGACATATATGGTTGTCCTAAAATAACGCCACAAACTTCAATGGGGAGAAGATCACATAATACCCTGTCTTTGAAGGGTTTGATGTCATAGTGCAGACAAGATTGTTTGTTGTCGTGGATGTCTCTTTGCGGATGAGCCAACCCACGGTGTATGGTTGAGGGTGCGATGACATTGTTAGGTTCAATCTCTTGAATACCTCTACTAAGATTAGGTTCTTTTGGTTACCACTGTCAATAATGAAATGGAGTAGGGTCCCCTTCACCCACATCTATGAGTCAAAGAGGTGCTCCCATTTTTCAAGATCTTCTAGTTCCTCTGGCTAGACCTTTCTGGTAGCGATGGTGACAATGGGTTTTGCATTAATGATCCATTTTCATTTATAATATTTTGAATCAAAGTCTGAGTCGACGTATGAATATGAGGATTTTGTCTCAACCAACAATGAATTTTTGGAGCGACATTCATCAGTGTTGTGCCAAGGGAGTTTTTGGAACTCACACCACTTTGTAGTGTCCTTATTTGACTTCCCATTATCTTTCTTTGCTTGTGGATTGGATTGGTTTTCCTAGTGTTGGCTATCCTTTATTTTTTTCTTTTCTCTAGGAATTAGGGCCACCTTTACCATTCTTCTTCTATGATGGGTTTACAAAACTGAAATCTCGCTTATTATTTTGCTTGAACTTTTTCTCGATATTGACAGTATATAGGTAAGTGGATCCCAGTGAGGATATGTCTAGGAAATCAATATCTATTTGTATGCACCTATGTAGAAAAATTATGGTACTTCAAAATCATGTGTCACTCAGAGTCTTTAATACCCAACTTTCTGTGAAAGTTATAGAATATGTTGGTGTACTTTGGCACTATTTGGTCTCCCTCCTGATGCATAGTTGTCCATCTTGTGTACCAATCATCATAGTTTTCAATAGAGTAGTATTTCTCATTGAGGGCATCAAAAAAAAGTCTCCCAAGTGGATCCTGGCCCAAAAATTATAGACTCATATCCATCATGTTGTTCATAATATGTCTCCCACCAATATTTGACACGGGGAATAGATTTAAGGAGTGAAAAGGTGATTATTTCATAGTTGAAAAAGTTTTGGACAAACATATAACCCTATAGTAGACTTACACATTTTTCCAAAGTGTCAGTGTTTATTTGGCCTTCAAATAAAGGAATATCAAATTTAACTTGTACCTTAAAGGGAATCTCACCTTTGAAGTGATTGTTAGTTGAAGGTTCCTCCATTGTTGATGGCCATCATCGAAGGATCTGAGAGAAATTATCCATCATCTCATTTATTTGTCGTGTGAGAATTCATCGAGCAACAATTTGATAGGATCTCCTACTCCGTCATCTCTCTTTTCTTCTTCCATGGGGGATTTCTTGAGCTGGCAGGAGTGTTCTTCCCCAAGCTCAACTAGTTCAAGACCCAATTCTTGGTAGCTTGACATTTTCGAGGACATGCACATAGAAATAATAGAGATAAAATTTCTCTGATACCACTAATCTAAATTATATTGAGAATGACATGACGGAAAAGATATAACAAGGAAACACATAGATATATTGCAAGAAACACAGTAATATAGTTAAACTCAGATTATGTTAATGATTGTTTGGAATACAAAATATTGTGAAATGCAAAGCACACAAGCTAGCTAGATTGGTGGTAAATTATCCTTGAAGAGATAGATGTTCGACTACTCTCATTCGCAAGAAGATCATTAAAAAAGAGGGAAAACAATCCATTTAATATAAAACATCAATGAGAAAACCCTAAACATCCAAAACCTTAACCCCAACACATGAAACACCAAAAGGTTTTTGGGCTTCGATGTAGTTAGATGATATGTCAATTTCCCGAGGTTGTAACATTTTCATACAATCTATGTTTGGGGTGATAGGTAGCTCGTCGAAAAGGTCTAGCCGAGAAGTACACATGTTGAATGGCCCAAAATTTTTCTCTGATTACATTTTCATCTTAGTCGTGCCAACAAAACATCATTTAGGGCCTCAAAACAACCCCAAAAGTTTGGGACCCGAAAAATTGTAGAAAAGATGCCAAGATGTGGAACCATTTTGAATTAGTTGAATAGGTGGGTGGCCACCAGTGTCCATCTAGATCATATTTACTCCATACTTAGTCATTTTTCTTCCTCTCTATTCTCCATACTTAGTTATTTTCACTACTATTCATACTCTCCATACTCCATACTCTCCATACTTCTTCATTTTCCATGAACACGGATGCAGGAGACCACCCTTCACCCATCCCTTGACCTGCAACCCTACAATCCTACAATCTTCAATTTGCACTTCCATTTTTGCATTATCCAAATTGAACCCTCATGAATTAGTAATTTTACTGAGTTTTACACTTATTTTTTACCGAGTCTTATACTTAGTTTATTTTTAACTTTCTATTTTGGATGCAGTATCCCATATTATATTATAATTCTTATACTCTGATGCCCACAAGTTCGCAACCCCACAATGTTCCCAACACTTATTAATTTTACCAAGTTTCACTAAGTTTTACACTTGAATTTATATGTAGTCATCTTCTCAAATTTTATTATTTCATGAATTTGTTCATTATACTCTTAAGTTTTATACCTTTCCCCCCTCCTTTGGCATATTGGAAAATGTGGTAGTAGTGTGGACCTACCATACTGGGACATGTGGTAGCGAAGTGGACCTATCCCTAGGTGATACATGGAAGTGAGGTAGACCTATCCCTAGGTTTCAGGTGGAAATGAGGTGGACCTACCCCTAGGTGACACTTGGATGGTACAAGTTGGACATATATGACTCAGTAGTTACTTGGTATGATGGCTGGGAAATGAGGTGTGTAATGACCCTAAGCTTAATCCCACTTGTAAATGTATATATACTTTGTAAGTTGGTGATATAGGATGTTTTGGTCCAGAGAGACTTTGTATATATGTTTTAAGGACAAAGTGCCTATGTGATTTAGGACATGGAACCTATGATTTGGAAGGCCAATGATCCTAGAAAATGTAATATGTAATCACACTTTATTATATTAATAAAATAAATCATTGTTGCATACCAATTCAGATGAAAGAGTATGGGGGGATAGGACTCCACAAGAGGGAAAGGGGGATAAGGGCTTGAGAAAAGGGGCTAAGTCAAGGGCTTAAGACAAGGATTAAAATAACAATATTCCTAAGTCCTAAGTCTTCTAATATGTTGTTATCCTAAGATCCTAAGTGGATGGAACAAATTACCAAGTGGGGGACCAATTAATTCCTTGACTTCCAAGTGTCAAAATTGCACATGCATATATAATGTGGGGAATTAGTGTAATTATCAATCATTCTTGCTAATCATTCACTCATTATTTCCACCCATAAACCATACCCTTTCCTCGAGAGTGTGAATTGTGAAGCTATGATTACCTAGTAAATCCCTAGTGGTTTGGGGTTGAAGAAACAGATTGTTAGGCATGTCGATCATTTTCTCTAGGTTAGAGAATTCTTGGGAATAGGTTTCCCTGTGTGTTGGCCTAGTAGGTGTTGCAAATATCGAAGAGAATCATTATGTTCTAGGTTCTACAAGAGATATGAAACTTCTTAGATAGCCTATTGTTTAATCCATCGAAAGGAAGTGGGACAATTGAAGGACTATTGAGCAGAGAAGGGGTACACTTCTTGGGGTGGGACAAGCTATGGGGAATGAGAGGTTGTGAGCTGGGAACTATTGCTAGAGTTGGCACCTGGTCCTATGATTTTTTTTTTTTTGGTCGAACCTTAGTTGGGATTAGGCATCCTTTTTCCTAATGGATTCATATCCCCAACTCGAGGGTAACATGTTGTTGAGAGTGCATAAATAACAGATTCCATGGTTGGGAGAAACGTTTAAGGTCTGCATGAAATTGGTGATTTAGAAAAAATTACAAGTGTTCATCTATGTGTGTTTACATGTTGATTATTATGTGTATGTTTATGTTAATTCCATTTGTTGTAATTGTATGTATTTATGCATGGTTGTGCATGTTATTGTTGGTTCTGCATAATTGTTGCATATATAGGGCATGGTAGAACTAATTAATGGTATCAAAGGAAAATGTTTTGTGTGGCACGGATTAGCTTGGAGGTTGTGGATGTTACATCTTGGCATAAAATCCACAGGTTTAACCATGAGCCTTCACAAGCCAGAGATAGCATGTAGAAGATAAAATTGCAGAATTAAGTTCATAGGGTGTCTGCAATGTATTTGCTAAAATTTTTACCAAAACATTTTGGGAATTTGAAAGGAATGTTGGGAGATTTACATTTAGGGGTTACAATATCTAATTTATAACCTTTGAATGGGTAAATTCGGGCCTAGAATTAGCTGAATTTATGAATTTTGGGAAGCCGTGGAGAAATGGGGTAAAAATTCCCAATTTCGGAGTTAAGTTGAAGAGAATTCATGCCCCAAAAAATCAACGAGTTGTGCACGGAAGTAATTGGTTGTTTTATAATTTGAATTGATGCATATTTGGTTGAATTTATCTATATAAATCTTAATTTCAGAGTCTCATGGTGGCCCTGGAAGAAATTTTGAAATTATGCATTTTTAGAAAAATTGAAAATTTTGGCTAATTTTTTGTACCATGATGTCAACATGATGTGGAGGGCATGTGGCATTGATGTGGCAGTGACATGGTGATGATGTGGCGGAGGTTAATTTAACTTCCATGGTGATAAGTACACAATGACAACTAGTAGCACAGTGGTTGGGTCTGTAGTGCACATGGTGGGTCCAACAGGTGATGTGGGAACCACATGAGCACAATGGTATAGCTCGATAACCTAGGAACTATCGCATCAAACCCACATAAACACATTACCTAATAGGAGTGGCTATCCTCCACCTAAAAGGGAGGTAAAACATGACTTCCCTACTTTTGGTTTCTCCATTCCAAAAAAGGATCGATATTAGATCAACCTGATGGAAGGTCTAATCAGAGATATTGAATGCTCATTCAAGATATCAAGTTAGTGTCCAAGTTGTTATGAGAAGAGAAAATAAGATCTTATTTGGTAATTTATCCTATTTATATCATTTTTTGTCTCTTTGGAACTAGGTATGTTACTACCTAGGTTTGTATTGTTAGTAGATAAGTCACATCTTAGAAAAATACCATTGTGATAGTTCCAAGAGAAAGAGAATACACTAACCACATTTGATTTGGTTTCAAAGTGGTTTTTCCCAAGGAATTCTACTATGTGACACCATTAAAATCATGCCACATAGCAAGGAAATTTTGGAATGTTGCATCGAGGAGGGGGTGTTAAACCTCATGTACATTGGTGATCCAACAAGGCCTCTCGACCATTGATCTCTCCTAATCTCATTCATTGGATCCAGGGGGGTGTGAAATTTCACAAGTCACATCATGAATGGTATTTTAACCATCATGCATGATGGAGATGCAATGTGGCCTCTCCACCATCAATATCTCCTAATATTCATCATTAGATCATGGAGGAATGCAATTTCGCACGCCAAGGTAAAGGTGTGGGATGGGACCCTCCCATCCCCGTGGCCAATGAAGGGGTGCCATGTGGAATTTGATAGTTAAGGTGGGACCCTTTTTCCATCCAGGGTCATAGGTGTGTTAGTTGGCAAGTGGGCTTTGTAAAATATTATATTTTATTAAATGTTAAGGCTAGTGTAAGGGGAAAGAGAGATAAGGGAGAGGATATAGAAGAGAGAGAAGGAGTTGAAGGTTGAAAAGGTAGTTCTAGGTGTTGTAGGAAGCTGACATGGCACCAACTCATGGTTCCAAGTGGACCATAACACTATATCAATATCCAAGTCAACATAAATTAGTTAAATTTCTCATATTTTTTATAGTGTTTTGCAAGTCATGGTCTTGTAGGGCATTTTTAAGGGCCTAAAAAACATTTTTAGGAGCTATAATTTTCAATAATGTAAGTGTATTAGCAACCAAATATATTATATGCAACTTAAATAAAAGAGCTCGAGGAAATCTTTCCAACGAGCTATTATGTTCACAAAACAAAGCTCGTAGGGGAAAGTTACAATGGAAATAGTGCAAGGTAAAATTTTGGTATCAGTTTACTTCTAGAGGGAATAACCCCTTTCTCATATGTCAGTTTGGGGCATAGGATTAGTCTATGGAAATATCATCAACCATAGAATATATCCATGTAGTTAGATTGGGAAGCTAGGTACCTAAAAGTGTACAGGATGAGGGAGAAGACACATGTAACATTTGGTACCAAAAATGAGTAAATGGGTAATGTTCAGATGACTATAACTTGCTACTTTGAACTTAGAATGGAACAAGGATATATTCATTGGAAAGTTCTTTGATAGAGGAATATATATACACTCCCAAAAATGTGAATTGAGTAGTAAAATTCACGAACAATCAGAAAGAAGAATTCAAGTGCCCTTAAAGGGAACATTTATGCATAATTTTGTAGATTTGTTGAATTATTTTGTCTAACAAATCCTATTGCATGCACATTTTGTAGAATTAATGGCACAAATAGAACATAGTAGAATAAAAAAATATACCAGAGACATGGAATATGCATAGAGAACCTACAACCGTGAAGATGAACTCAGGGGATTGTATGTTAGCATGAATAATGCAAGGACAAAATCAAATGGGCATGGAGAAGGAAAAGAGAAGAGCATAAATTTGGTAGAGATAATAAAGAGTATACAAAGATATGTGTTGATCTATAAAGTTGATAATGAGAGACTTATGAAATCTTGGGAGTAGCATAATGGATTTAACATCAAGTTGTTGTGGATCTTGGACAAGATAGAGAAGAAGGTGGATAAGGAAACATATTCAAGTAAGTCAAAGGATCACAAATCTTATTCCAAAAAGGAAGAATCTAGAAGTGTTGGTAGATATCATCATCACTCACCAAGACACTTAGTTAGAATAATAGAAATTATTCCAAGTTTATCTCCTGTTAGAAAACATAAGAGGAGGTTTGGGGTATAAGATATACAAAGGGAGATGGGGAATATCAAACCTCCTACCCTTGATGGTGATCATAGGAAATATGAGGATGTAAAGGCTTGGTTGTTGGGGATGAGGAAGTATCTCCAATTTCACAATTATTCCTCTCAACAAGAATATAGAATTTCAATTTACCAAACGAAGGGAAAATTATCAATGTGGTGGTACCAATTCATGCAAGTAAATCACATTCATTAAAAGAATATTACTTGGAGGAAATTCAAAAATTATTTTCAGAAGAAATACTTGTCAAAATTTTATTATGATAGGAAGATGAAGGATTTCTTTGAACTCAAGCTTGGGAGCATGACCATGGATGAGTATGAGATAATATTCTTAGAGATACTAAGGTATGTTGACTTAAATGTTCCTAAGTGGGATACCTTGAACATTCAATGATAAGATACAATATGATGATCCTAAGACTTCAGAGGAAGCAATAAGGAGATCCAAGTGCCTTTATGATCAACATAGAGGAAGACCAAATTTCCAAAAGACTTGGGAAGATAAGAATAAAGGTAATATGGAGCATAAAATAAAGGATACAATCCACCATTCTTTAGAAATAGTTTTCAGGGACATCTAACCCAAAATGAATCCAGAATGACAAAAACATTGGGAAAAAGACCAAGGAAAAATTAAATTAAATGTTGGGTTTGTGAGGGATATCACATGTATAGATATTTCCCTCATAGAGGATAAAGAGTGAATAATAGTCACAATGTATAGAAGGATGATACATTTAAATATGTGGAAAGAAGCATGCCAGGAATATATGCATCCTTGGACAACAAGCAAGTTGAATTTTAGTTTCATATGATTGAAGTAGAAGGTAAGATCAATGATCAACCTATATATATTTTAATTGATTTAGTAGCTATCCATAGTTACATTGATCCTAATATTGTTGAGATATTTCATTTTAAAATAAGAAATCATGGGAAATCATGGTTGGTTTAGTTAGATACATGAGCTAAAAGAAGAATCAATGAGTTGGTTAAGGATTTCCCAATGGACATGAATGGATTGAGCACAAAGGTAGATTTGAATATCATACCTTTGGGTTCATATGATTTCCTAGATGGTATGATTGGCTGGAAACTAATCATGTTGTCCTAGATTTATACAACAGGTATTTCACTTGTTTGGAAGAGGAAGGGAACTTGAGAATAGTTCAAGGTATTCCAAGGGTAGTATCTATCAAAGAAATTTCATCCTTGCAACTGAAAAGAAGCTTTAGGAAAGGATGTCAAACTTATGCAACACATATAGAATAGGTAGCTAAGGATAAAGTGTCAAGTATTGAAGATCATCCAGTCTTGAAATAATTTGAATATGTATTTAGAGAGATGATGGGGTTTCAACCAAAGAGATATATATTTCTCCATTAATCTAATGCCTAGAGCTTGCCTAGTGTCCAAGAATCCTTATAGGATGAGTACACAATAGTTGAAGGAATTACAAATGTATCTTGACGAGATTTTGAAGGAGGGGTATATATGCCTAAGTGTGTCACCTTGGGTGCGCCACTATTATTTGTGAAGAATAATGATGGAATTTTAATACTATGCATTGATTTTAGGTAGTTGAATAAGGTGACCATGAAGGAAAAGTATCGTTTTCCAAGGGCAGATGGTCTTTTTTATGATCTAAGAGATGAACATATATTCTCCAAGATTGACCTTAGGTCATGCTATCATAAAGTGAGGATTAAAGAATGGGATATCAACAATATATCATTTAGAAAAAGGTATGTCCATTGTGAGTTTACAGTGGTGCCATTTGGGTTTTCAAATGCTCCAACTGTCTTCATGTGTTTGATGAATGGAATTTTTAGAAATTACTTGGATAAGTTTGTCATTGTCTTCTTGGATGACATACTTATCTACTCTAAG
>ML843801.1:8945-19409 GCA_009831015.1 Picea engelmannii | reverse complement strand
GGACCGCATGTTTCATTCTTTCTTTCCTTTGTGTAGCCTCATCCTTCTCCAACTGAAATTAATCATATTATGCTTGAATCACATCCTTATTTGTGACTGTATTTTTCAATTCCATCGTCGTTAACATCACACACAATTGTAGTTCATGTGTCACGCTCGTCTACAAACCATGTAACACTTCTACCGACAATTGAAATAGCACAAAGTCAATATGACTAAGTTCCTTTGCATGCTCCTATAATTATGACGTAGGAGACTCTAAACATCTAACTACTATATTCATCACTTGTTTCTCTCCTGATGTCATATATGGGTGAGGCATCATATGTTGCACCTCTTTCGTGTTGGTCATGCTCTCCATTGGCTCATGTTCGCTTGTTATAAATTGCAGAAAATTGGTTGTCTCCAAAATCTGTCGTAGTGCAATAATTTCCTCTTGTACGTCCAAGTGCCTTTCTTTTGTCTTTTGCATCACTCACTCAAAAGCCTCCTATGTAACATATTTTACTTGATACACAGTCTTTTCTAAGTTATCCTCTGACTGGGACTAGGTGGCCACTTGCTTGATTGCTTTCCTCTTCTTTTGTTGTAGTACTAATCTTTTCATATCATCTTCCTTCCGTTGTTTCATGGGAGCATTACTGTATTTTTTTTTATTCATGTTCCATTTGTTTCTTCTTCATGTTCTTCTTCTTCATCATCATCTCCTATTTTTTCTATTTTTGGTTGTTGTTTCTCTCGCTTCTTTGTTTTTGGTACTAGGGTTTTTCATTCGTCCTCCTAGTCTTATATGATCTATCCCACGCCAACCTCTGTCAACTTTTATCTACATGGAAACCACTAATACTCTTTGTCCTTCTTGGCGTGAATTTACATATGATGTCTTAAGGGTTTGAAGCACGCAATCCCCTTGTATGTTTCTACTACCTGCGGTAGTATGCATGGTGTATTATGGATACTCACCCGAATTACTTCCTTGTATACATAGAAAGTAATGTTGTTATCTAGTTTCCTCTCCTTGTGTGCACTATGCCACAAGTTTACATATCTCCCTGCTAGACACGACTTATTCGTAGCTCCCAAAAACCAAGTATCTTCTGGCTCCCTCGAAGCCACAAGTGCTTTGAGTATTCACAACCAAACATATGAAATTCCATACGATTTTCTTGATATTCCCTACAATTTATCAAGAAAGCCTCCTATGTAACCTCTTTTACTTAATACACAATCTTTTCTAAGTTATCCTATGACTAGGTGGCCACTTGCTTGATTGCTTTCCTTTTCTTTTCCTTGTAGTACTAATATGTGTGTATCATCTTCCTTCCGCTTCTCTCCTATGCACGTTATTGTCTTTTGTGTTCTTATTGTGCCATTTCTTTCTTCTTCATGTTCTTCTTCTTCATCATCATCTCCTATTTCTTCTATTTTTGGTTGTTGTTTCTCTAGCTTCTTTGTTTCTAGTACTAGGGTTTTCCATTCATCCTCCTAGTCTTATATGATCTATCCCACACCAACCTCTCTCAACTTGTATATGCATGGAAACCATTTCTACTCTTGGTCCTTCTTGGTGTGAATGTACATATGATGTCTTATGGGTTTGACGCACACAATCCTCTTGTATTATTCTACTACCTGCGGTAGTATGCACGGTGTATTATGGATACTCACCCAAATTACTTCCTTGTATACATAGAATGTAATTTTGTTATCTAGTCTCCTCTCCTTATGTGCACTATGCCACAAGTTTACATATCTCCCTGCTAGACACCACTTATTCATAGCTCCCATAAAATGAGTATCCTCTGGCTCCCTCGAAGCCACAAGTACTATCATTATTAACAACCAAGCATAATGAAATTCCATACCCTTTTCTTTATATTCCCTGCAATTTATCAAGAACCAGTTAAATAGGAATGTTTCCCAACTCATTTGAACTCCTGTAACATACTTCTCAGTTGTTGTTATCACACTTGCTAGTACCTAATCCTTGTGAAATTTCCTTAACAACTTTCATTCCAACACTTGCAACATCCAGATCATGGTAACCTTTGAATGTGTCATTATTGTCATTCATTCTTTCTGTCAATGCTTTCTCCTTTTTCTTGTCTCTAAATAATAGTGATGGGTATTCCCTTTTTTATGAAACCTAGTTATCTGTGCAATCAATTATTTTTTTATCAATATCGATCTATCTAATACTAAGTAATAACATAACACAAATATTTATCTCTGCACTCTTTCCAAAATGTGGAATATCAAAAAGGTTCAGAATACCTATCTTTTCCAACCCCATAAACAATTCTTGTGGATCTGCTAAGACTACTTGTTAATCTGGGGTGAGTGTTAAGCTTAAGTACTTATTCGGAGCCAATTATGGAAACTTATTCACATGTTTCAAGTCGTGGTGTGCATACCTTAGGATTCCTACTGCGTTGAGCATATATTTCTCAATGATCACACCTTGTGGAATTTTTGGCTCGACAAGTTCATACTTTGGCTCTTTCTTTAAATTCACCTACTTTATTGTTGGCTTCCTTAGTGGTACATAATCCCATGGATAGTGAACCAAGGTTGACCTTGATTTTAATGCTCCTGATGTTTCCTTGGTCACATGTATCAATGTCTACCTGGTGCATTGTTTCTTCGTCAGTGAACAAACTTCTCCCGTCTTTGGTGGCACCATTTCTTTCTGCAACTACTTGCTTGGAAACCAACCTCTCCATCTATGTTTATGTTCATGTGGCTCTCTACTCTCACTAATATCTATCAAGAATCAAATGACAACAACTTCTTTCCATCAACCCTTCAAATGATTGTATCAATTGTCGCTAGTTATTTCTATTCTTCGCGCCCAAACCTGTAGTCTAATCCAACTTTTACTTAACATTCAATTATTTCCATACTCTACAATAAATTTGACTTATTCTATGGACCATGGTAAAGATCTTTCCAGTCGGTCATAGTCTCATCATCATTTTTCATTTATGACTACGCATCTCCATTACTTCATCGTTATGATCATTCTTTAATGTTTGTCCCATCATGGATGCTCTTTAATGTGTTTCTCCCCCTATGTGAAAATCTCTATCGCACTTCAATCTTCCTTCATGTGCACAGTTCCTTCCTCTTTCCACATATCTGCAACACTTTTTGGAGTTATGTCCTTAGTCATTTATCCTTATGCATCACTTCAACCTTCAAATTATTTTATTTCTTTCCTTCTTAATTTTCTCCTATAATACACTATAATACAACTACTATGGTACACATACTATGTTCTTCAACTAGTGTGCTAAAGTGTCACTATCCCTATAAAGTTTCAACTGACTACCGTAAACCAGTCCTTCCACAACTTCTCCATTCAGTTTCTCTATTTGAACAACACATGCATCTATCACAAACTTGATCACATATGGACCTAACCAATGCATCTGAAACTTTTTGAGGTGCTGCAAAAACTTGTTGTCATAAAGAAAAAATAAGTCTCATGTCTGAAACTTCTTCTGTTTAGTGTTCCTATCATGCCATCCTTTCTTGCACACTTTCTTATCATGTTGATGTAAATATGCAACAAACCAATCCTCTTCCATCTCTACTAGCTCTGAAAATCCCTTCTCCACTGCACCAAAATATATAATCTCTATCATCACAACAATGTCCAGACTCAACACTATGAATTCCATAGGCATAACAACTTTTTTGCCATGCACTAGTCTGAATGGGGTCTGTCCTTTCAATTTATTAGTTGTAGTCCTATAAGTCCTTATTATTTTCGGAATCTTCAAGTCCCAGTCATCTCATATTAAATTACACACCTTCGTTAGTGCATGTTCTAGTACCTTATTGAATTTTTCGACTGTTCATTTTCCCGAGGAGGATACAATGTTCTCTTCTAATGATGAATCTGAAACTCGTTTGTTAAAGATGCAATTGTCTTATTCATAAAATGAGTTCCCTTATCGCTCATAAGTATTCTGGGGCATCCAAACCTTTTCACCACGTTTTCAAACAAAAATCGTACAACTATATCAGTGTTGCAATCTCTCATTGGATATGCTTTGACCAATCTAGTAAAGTAATGTGTCACAGTAATGATGTATCTAGATCCTAATCTCTTTGTTGGTGGATTGATTGGCCCAACAAAGTCCACTTCCCATTTATCAAAATCTTGTAATGTCACTTGTGGTACTATGGGCATCTCATCTCTCCTGGAAGGCTTCCCAATTCTTTGGAAAACATCACAAGTCTTGCAAAATTCCTTGGCATCCTTATGAAGGGTATGCCAACACAATCTTGTGCGAAAAATATTTTGAGTTGTTTCTTTTCCTACGTAGTGTCCTCATGCAACCCTTTCATGCACCTATGACAATATCATATGTATTTCATGTTTTAATACACATCATCACATAGTACCATCTACGCATAACTTATACGAATTTCCTGCTATGAGTTGATAGTTTTCTTCCTTCACTATTGATTTCTTCTTCTGTGTAACTGTAAACATAGGTGGGATTAATCCTGTACTCAAGAACTTAACTATTCCTACAAAATAATCATTAACCATTTTTATTGAAAATAAGGGCGTGTATGCTAAGCTATCATCCAAGTTTCCTGCATCTTCTCTTGATAGTATGTGTGATAGGTGATTAGGTCTTGAATTAAATTTCCATGGTTTTACAATTACCTCCAAGTCATATTCTTGAAACAATAATAGCCATGTGCATATTCTCCCCCCCAACAATGGATTATTGCCCATATATCTTAGCGTAGAATGGTCTTTGTACATCTTAAAGTGTGAACCAAACAATTAAGGTTTAAATTTCTGCAATGCATACACCATTGCTAATCCTTCATGTTCTATAGTCATATAGTTTTATTTTGTAGTTGAAAAATTCTTTCTCACAAACGAAATGGGATGATCTGTATATCCTTCTCTGGGCTGAGATAATATTGTGCCTAAGGATACATATGACACATCCACATGAACATGAAACTCCTTCTTCCAATATGGAAATATCAAAATCAGGGAGGTAACTGATTTCTGCTTCAAAGTATCTGAAACTTCCTGACACTCCTCGCTCCATTGAAACGTATTCTCCTTCTTTAGTAATCTTTCCATCGATGCTATAATCTATGCTATCCTTTAATAAAATTTCTAGAGTACCTTGTATGCCCCAGCATTGCTCATATTTGTTGCATTGAATTCGGTGATCGTAAATCAACAATCACAACAATCTTCGCAGGATCCACTAACAATCCTTTCTTACACACTACATGGCCCGGTAAGATACCAAACGACGCACAAAAAATGTACTTCTTTAAATTTAAAGATATCTGAAACTGCCTACACCTATCCAACATTAAGCGCAAAATCTCAATATGATATTTCAATAAGATAAACATTGTACAATCATCTAAGTATACTTTTAAGAACTTATGGATGAACTCTTTAAATGTTTCTATAACCACTCTAGAGAATATTGTTGGTGCATTCTTTAATCCAAAAGGAATCACTTTGTACTAGTAACAACCCCATTCTATCTCAAATGTGATATTATATCTATCTTCATGTGCAGTCTTGATATGATGATACTCTGAAAATCCATCAGTGAATGAATAAGGTTCCTTCCCTCCTACGTTCTCCAACTCTTCATCCGTAAAAGGTCTAGGAAATGGATCATGTAAGCATGCACAAATCTACACAAATTATGATCCCTCTTATGTTCTTATCATAAACCACCATTGGACTGATCCACTCTGACTCTGCAATAGGGTCAATAATTTTGGCTTCCAACATCTTGTCTATCTCCACTTTCTCCTTATTCTTATCCACTAGGTTCAATCTGTATGGCCTCTACTTCACAAGATTAACATTTGGCTTCAAAGGAATCTTAATCTCTACTAAATCCTCAAAAATCCCTTTCATCTATGAAAAAATAGTCAGAAACAGGTCATGATACTCGTGCAACAAGTCCTCTATCTTCTCCAAAGTATCATCATTCCAATAGTCTCATATGTTCGCAAATCTGGGCTTCTATTTTGTACCAATATTTACTTTGCATGTTTTTAATGGTTTTGCATATACCGTTGATTCAAGTTCTAGTCCTTTTACTATGCACTCTCCTTCCGTTTATGGTATTTGGACATTTATGGGATATTCATCCTCCTCTTGGTCCTTTCAGCAACATTATAACACCACAAAACTTCTTCAATTGTCGTAGAATATCTATGCGTGCTACATACAAGTACTATTTCTATCGAGTCTTTTGCTAAAAAAATATTATTCTTGATGACCTGCAAAGCTAAGAAAATCAAAGGAGAACCATCTATAAAACTAAAGGTTACCTTAAAATTTCAAGTCAATTCCTCCCAATCTACAGTTTCTCTATGCACTTCCAGTTCTAAGTACCAATTCTTCAGGGTTGTGTCCAAGGTGTGTACAAACAAATGTGTCTATTCTTACCTAGGTACTTTATTCCAGGTTGCAATACATTGTGTAACATGATCCATCGGAAAAATTAATCATATATACTTCTACATAGTATCTTCATTCTCTATCTCGAACCTTACTTGTAATAGTCTTCTACATTGTTGCCAATCTCTTATTCCATCCTTATTCGTGTCCGACCATCTTGTTGGGGTTGCTTTCAGTGCAACATATAAAGCTAATAATATCTTCTGATCTTATATTTTCAATTGAAATTCTCTTATATAAAATAATCTACATCAGTTTGTCCATCATATCGTGGAGGATCACATACTTCAGTTCCAATCCATCGCAATGCATTGGCAATTTGAGCACATTTCCTTGTGGACACTTTGTGCAATCTTTTCTACCAATTCTCCAAAGATTATTTTGAATATGATGCACATGGAATAATACTTCTCCAGCTAAGTACACCATCGGCTATAGGTTTCAAATAATCATCCATCGATAGGATATAACGATATCTTCTTCATTCGACTACTCGTTCTACATATCGTATTCCTCCATTAGGATATAAAAACACAATAACCTTCAAGTATCCTCTGTCTCTTCTTCAATTCAATGACAGTCTGGTTTTCAAACTCCCAATCAAGTCTAAGGAGTGATAGGTAAGGGGTGCTCCCATCTACTATCTCGATCGCCTCGAAATCGACCACGTTGTGCACTCCATCAATGCTAATACTTACCACTGTCAACCTTCAAATTTGGACAATCTTATGTTGGTTTTCTATTCTCAATTAGATAGGTGAACAAATCAACTTTGAATAGCCCATCATTTCCAAAGTATTCCTTAGGATGACTTTCACATCAAAGCCTAGATCCAAATTAATACTCTCCGTGTCGTAGTTTCCTATCTGCGCGTTGAGTTGAAACTCCCTATTCATTCTCTTCTTGCGGTGCACCTGGTTAACTTCTTTGTGTGAGATATGTATCTCTTTCTCTTGGGCACAATGGTCAATCATTTCACACAACATACTCAAAGAAGACTCATATTTCATTAACTCTAAACAAATTTTTAGACAACAATTCAAAGTTCTTACCTTGTCAACTTTCCTTTCTGAATGGTCATACTCTGGTGGCATATCATACACTAGCGGTCTATCATACAAAGGGGGCATGGTTGAGGGTGAGGCTATCCATTATGCTCCTATTACTTCCTTCCTTTCTTGTGTATATGTCTATTTTTCCTTTCTAGGGTCAAACAATGGTTGAGGCTTTGTTTCTTTCCTCACCCACTGATGGATCCTATTTCTTTGATCCATATTGTCAGCTCCATTTTTTGTTCCTCCGTGCATAACCATTTCTATGTTGGGTTTATCTTCATGCGTCTCTATTTCCATCATATGTATATTAACATTCCTCTTTTCTTCCCATTTTGCAATCAGTTGTGGACAATCCTATGTCACATGGTCTAGTTGTCTGCAATACATATATTTTGTGCAAGGGTTCGGACAGTCTCACACTAAATGTCCAAGATGATTACAATTATAACATATAATAGGTCCTCTGCCTCTGCCAAATCTTCCTCTTATGTGACCTCTGAACCCTCTTCTTCCTGCTTGATTATAACCTATTGGAGTATTATACTATGGCTCTCCTCCAGATTCTTCTCCCTATACCCTCTAGGCATCTACAATGTGCTCTCTCATCAATTCAAATGCATGATAATCCTTCTCTTCATGATCGGAAAACTTGCAAAAGTTACAAAATAGGAAATTTTCATAGTACTATGGTACTTCTGCATCAATGAGAAATTATGAGGGTGGTGACCCATCGTCTTACAATTCTCGCACCATAACCCCCATTGGATGCAAATCTCATGTATTCAAATACTGCTGAAAAGTTGGACATTCATTCTTATGGTGACCTTTTTTTCTATATGTGACACACCATACATCCTCACACTTTTCTTTTCCTTTCATAAGATCCTACAATTGAAGAGTAATCACTCCTAACTATGATTGTACTTGAGCCATCCCTCCACCATTTTCTCCTACCGGTGATGCTTCTAATTTCATAGCAATTGCTAAGGCTTCTGATTATGACACAATCTTCTGCTATGTCAAAGGGAAACATATATGTGACAACAATCCTACAATAAACCACTCTTTAATGTGTTGTTCATCTGGAATTTGGAATGTAAATCAATCCTTCAGTATCTTAAATCTTTGATCATAGTCTCACATTGATTCATTATATCTACTTGATCTCCTTCAAATCTATAATGTGTTGTGACTCAGACTTAGGCTTTTGAAACTTTTTCAATAGAGTTTGTCTTAACTCTGCCAATGTTCTAGTCTATCCCATAGGTGTCGTAGTTTGACATTTGATGTACCATAATAATGTGTGATCTATGAATGTCGTTGCTAACTGTGCAATATTTGAATCATTGTCTTGGATGTTCTTCATAGTCTATATTATCTCACAAATGAAAAAATGGTGTTCTGGATCCTATGTCGTCGCTTCGTGGAAGAGAAGCATTCTTAGAGTAGGATCTATTCCTACCATCATGTTCTACACGGTGTTCTTTCATGATAACACTAATTGATTCTGGATCGGAGTACTACTTCCACTTCTTTGATTACTTTTTCTACTATCTTATTTCCTTCATGAACTATAATTGACAAAGCTTCAGATCTTACCTCAATTCTTGGTGATGCACACAAGGTCATGGGTTCAATGCAGAGTCTAATCTGAGCAGTATCTTCTTCTACTAGACTGAGTTGACATATATTTTCTTATGTCTGAACAATTCCTTCGATATGGAGTATCACACGAGTGTCTCTCTCCTCATTCTCACAATGTTTCCCCTCTCTCTCATCCGCAATCCTCTTCTTATCCATTATGAATATCTCACCATCGCACAATACTCCAATCTCTTCGTTCGCCGCACACTCATCTTCTCTCGACATCCTCAACCCATCCATTCTTCATTCATTCTCTTCATCCCTCTTTATGCTCAAACCATCCCTTGGTCAACCCCTTGTCCCCCTATGTGCGCGAAGGTGCTTAGCAATGAGATTTCATTTTCATAACTCCCATGTTGCACAACAACATATTAATCCAAGTAGGTAGTGACTTTGAGTATCTTTCATGCCGTCCCTTAAATAATTCTCTTTTAGCATTACTATACGACTGAGTACAATCTATGGAAAATTCAGTAATGTAACCTCCAACCACACTTTCCAGCCATTAATATATTGCACGTGATACTCGATTCCTTATATAATTGACTTTCCGAATTGACTCAGGAGTCCAATTTTTTAGAACAACGGTATGAAATATTTTGATGTGTTAAATTAATCTCTAGATTCACTCTGCTAAAATATTCAAAAAGTCAATAAAGAAAATTTCATGCAAATCTATAAACACATACCTTTGTAGCCATTTCTTTGTGTTGATCCATGGATTCTTATTCTTATCTACAACAATCTTTATTTTCTTTGTGTCCAACCATTTTTCAATCTCCTCCTTAGTAAGCCTCCACATCCCCCTCAATCATAGATCCTGGTCTCAACAACAAAACTATTTGCTGACACATAGTAGGCAGACCAAGGGTTCAACGTTAATTCACAAACAAATGCCAAGATATAGGCCCTTTCGGCATCACCCGCAAGAAGGTGAAGTCTCACTCAAGGTACCTATGGGGACTATAGAAACCAGACTTCTGGGGTCATGAAGGGAATGGAGACCCTTCTAACATTCATTTATGCTACATGCAATACACCCTCTGTGTGAAATAATAACAACATCATAACATATGAAATATTTATCTTACTTAGCATATGCACCGAACTATTAGATACATGTTCATATTAACCATTCAACATCTATTAAATAGAGTAAATCAACAGATCATAACAACACACATCATGACACAAATATTTAGCGTGGTTCACACCAAACTGGGCTATGTCCATAATGGTTGACTTGTTATATTATTCATTCATGTCCAATACTTACAATAGGTGCATACA